>JAYJLX010050417.1:0-11609 GCA_036873525.1 Chalinula nematifera | reverse complement strand
AATTTCGTCAAAAATAGTCACATGCAGCTAGAATTCTTCATTTTTACCTCTAAATATTTGTTTTAAAATTACTTGTCCAAAATTTAATAGGACAAATTTTTAGAGGAATTACGGTAGTTATATTTTTAAAATATAGGCCAACCCCACTCTCATCCACAACACCCAGACTATGTCCCTTCGATATTTCCCACTGTTTATAAGAAGAAAGATAGTATGAATCCTGGAAAGAAGGTGGATAGAATGACTCGTTTGGACGCGAGATGTAAAAAAGCAGCAGCTGTAGCCAAGGAAAGTAGCCAAAAACAGAAAGCAAGTGATGTAGAGAAAATTCTAAAAGAACAACAGAAGCGAAAAGAGGATAGACAAAGCGAAAGACAAAGGCAACCGGAGGAAAAAAGAAGGATAATAGAGAATGAAAGGAAGTTGAAGGAACAAAGACAGTTAGAAAAGGAGGAAAGAGAAATGAGAGTATTCACAGAGAGGATGGATGCAATGGAAACGGAAAGAGAGAGAGAACAATTGGAGAGACAAACAAGAAGAGCAAAGGAAGAGACTGGAGGAAGAAAGATTGGATGAACAGCAACAGGAGTTAGAGGAAAAGGAATTTCTAAAGAATCGTTTGATCAGGCGGCTGAATGAGATAAATGAAGAGGCGGGTCAGCTAAAGAAGGCAATGGAGAATTTGGAAAAAGACAAGCATTTAGTTTTGAGCAAGCTACACGAGATTTTGCCAATGTCGATGTAGAAGATTTGGTTAAAACCAATGCTTCCTTAAAGAAGATCGAAACTGGTTTCTTTTCAAAAAAGCTTATCCACGGAAACAACAAAAAAAATTAAGTTTTACACAGGGTTAAGCTCCAGGCAAGTGTATCTACATTTTTATATGTTTCTATGTCCACACATAAAGCCTGCTTCCCCTCGTATGGAGGATCAATTCTTTCTGGTGCTTGTGCGATTAAGATTGGGGTTTCTAGTTGAAGATCTGGCTGACCGATTTCAGATTTGTGTTTCAATGGTGTCAGCAGTTTTCCAAAATTGGTTGGAAGTAATGTACATTCGCTTGAAGTTTCTCATCAAGTGGCCATCACGAGAGGTTTACGGACGAACATGCCACCTATCTTTAAACAGCTCTATCCTCGATGCGTTTGTATTATTGCTTGTTCAGAAATCCATATTGAAACTCCAACGTTCTACGAAGCTCGAAGCAAGACGTACTCCAATTATAAAAAGAATAACACTGTTAAGTTTCTGATTGCTGTTACACCCAATGGCAGCATATGCTTCCTGTCAAAGTGTTGGGAAGGTAGAGATTCCGACAGAGTTATTACACAAGAAAGCAACCTTTTCAATCACTTGCTGCCTGGAGACGTTGTGTTAGCAGATCGTGGATTTACATTGGCGGAAGATTTTGCTGTTTACGGGGCTAAGCTAGAAATCCCAGCCTTTACCAAGAACAAACCCCAGCTACTTCAGAGTGATGTGGAGTGTTCCAAGCAGCTATCCAGTGTAAGAATGCAGTGTGCACACAATGCAAAAATTAAACCATAACTCTACTTAGTTTATATTTTAATACTAAATACAAACAGTCACTATATAGTCTATTGATTCAGGATAGTTATGTTTACATTGCAAGAAATTAAGGATAGCAGTCATATACCAGCAAGCATACCTCTTATTAAAAATAATGTTACTTATCACTGTGAGAGAACTATAACTGGAAGGTTCAATTGATCAAGCAGTGTACAAAATCATGTGATTATATACAATAAATCCAGAAATTCTAAAGCACATGGGTTAAACTACAATCTTCTACTCCACATATCATAACAATAATTACACAATCACAGTAAACTACAGAAGTAGGAACAGAATGATAACAAAATACATAAAATAGTAAAAGTACCTTCTTTACAATATTGAGGTGTTTAACCTTGCTATCATCCATACTATATTACACTAGCTAACTATAGCTATACATACATGCATATAAAACTATTACCGTAAAATGGTTTGATATTGGGTAGGTGGTCCATCCATAGCTGATACCTGGTTCTCAATTTGGAGAGGTCATAAAAAGCTACTGAACGACTATCATCCTAATTAAATATGACAATGTCTATAGTAGTTGGTGCTTAGTATAGTCTACTTACTTTTTTATTCTTCTCCAACAACTTAAAGGAGATATCAGAGGACAAAACTGCCATCATTTTGTTCACTCGAATCCACTGGAGTTGCCACTAGGAGGGGGGGGGGGGGGTTAACAACCTTTCCCTGGTTAGAAAAATGATTTATAATTGAAAATTGGCTAGGACGACGCAGTTGGCGCCAGCTAACTGAAATTATATGAGGAGTATTTCGTCTCCTATATCAACTGTGCAAACTCTTTATTTGACAAATTAACATTAACAGCCAACTTTACAGCAAATAAATAAATTTTGATAAAATAACTAAGGTCACGCCTTCTTGGGATACTTATATATGCTGCAACACCACGTGGTACTTGTCATTCCTTTATTTGAATACCTATAATGAGAAAGAAGGGAGGGAAAAAGGAAAGGGTGGGAGAAGTTGATATACTCAACTTCATACTCCTTATAGCTTCAATTAGCTGGCGCTGACTGCGTCGTCTTAGCCAATTTTCAATTATACTTTGGAATATTCCGTCTCCTTTATCAACTGTGCAGGTTTGAAGCCGACTTTAGAACTGTGATCCCAAAGTCCTTCTTAGACTGGGGTCTGTAATAGAAACGTTCAAAGGTAGTACTACTGGACCAGTCGGCTGCCTCCAGTATTTCTAGTATTGAGATGCCTGCATCAGCTGCTGCCGATGTTGATGCACTCCTAGTCGAGTGGGCACAAAATATAGGAGTATCCACTCCTGCCTTGGAGAGGGTGGTTTTGATCCAACGTGCTATGGTTGCGCTGGTGGCTGAGTGATATGGCTTGGTCGATGTTAAGAACAGGGTGTTACCATTCTGTCTATGCTTTTCAGTCTTCTTGCTGTAGCATTGCAGGGCCCTGACCAGAATGTCCTCATCAAAGGCAGGAAAGAAATAATCCTTCATGGCCACGCCAGCCCTGGCTTGTTTGGATGGAACCAGTGGGAAGATTGTAGCTCCCTCTGGACTGTATCTGATGGAATTATAGTCCATATTAGCCAGTTCTGCTGAACGACATGGCCGGGTAGCACACATAAAGTAACTGTCTTCATTGACAGGTCCAATAGGTTAAGAGAGGCACTGTCTTGGGTCTGCAGTCAAGCAATGACTTGTGCTACCTTCCACGTAGACTTGTATCGTGACTTGGGTGGGCGAATTTTATATGCACCCTTTAGCACCCTGATGACGATAGGGTGTTGCCCTATTGCCACTCCATCGGTGTGCTCATGGATTGAGGAGATGGCTGACCTGCATGAGTTAAGGGAACTATAGCTGTATCCCTTCTCAAATAGCTCTGCCAGAAAATTTACTACGTCTCCCACACGGCCATAAATGGGATTTCTATCCCATTCAGCACACCAGCACTCCCACTTGCGAAAGAGTGAGTAGTACAATGCTTGGGACTTTTGCCAAAAAGACATGAGGAGCTTCGTAGCTCCCTCTGAAAGGCTTCCTGCCTCACATGATCTCCTGATATAGGCCATGCGGCCAATTGCACCTTGTGACCGCTGATTGGGAGAGGTAGTAGGTTCACCTGTAGTATTGTGTCCTCCACTACGGGGGTGTTATTGGGTGACCCACTAGGAGGGTTAGTAGGGTTGGAAAATATGCCTGCGTGTTCCAAACTGGGGCAATTAGGGTGATATTGACCTACGGTGGGTTGGCAAAGGCCGTTTCGGTCTAGACCTGGAGAAGAGCGTCCGTACCCTCTGCTAATTAATGGGTCTGGTCTCCAGCTGTAGAACCTCCTTAGCTGAGCTGACACTCTGGAGGCAAATAGATCTATCTGGAATGGGCTCAACAAACTGTTGAGGCGATTGAATATCTGAGGGTGGACTTTCCAATCCCACCAGTCTACCATCACTCAAGACTCCTTGTCTGCTTGAGTGTTGACCCTGCCTGCTATGTGCTCCACCTGCAGGAGTATCTTCCTCTCCATGCACCAGGCCCAGGTCGTCTTGGCTACCCGGGTCAGGGGAGGAGAGTATGTTCCACCTCTCCGATTGATATAAGCCATAGTTGGAGTGTTGTCTGTCTGTACCAGAACCGATAGCTCCCTGAGGTCCTTGGCAAACGTATGGAGTGCCTGGAAGACAGCTAACAAGTCCAAGTAGTTGATGTGATAATCTGTCTCTTGCAGAGACCAGGGGCTGCCTGTGGATCTCCCTTGGCAGACTGCACCCCAACCGGTTCTGGATGCATCCCTCTGGATCATCAAACTTTGCTTAGGTGGGCTCAGGGAATGACCATTCCATAACTGAGCTTGTTCTATCCACCAATCCAGCTCCTCCCACAGGGCGGGGCCCATTTGAAGTAAGGAGTCTATGCTCTGGGCCTACAAGCCCAACGAATTCTTGGCTGCTTGAAGCGCCCGATAGAAAAGTGGGGCTGGTGGAATTGCCAGTTTCATGGATGTGGCTGTCCGAATGAACTTGGCCAAAGTCCTTCCCGACACAATGCTTCTTTGCTTCAGTTGTGTTGCTGAGGCTCTTATTCTTGCCATCCTGTCCAAAGGAACCCTGATATTCATTGCTCTGGAGTTCACTATGAAACCCAAGAACAAGGTCTCCTGGGATGGCTCGATAACGGACTTCTCATAATTGACCAGAAAGCCTAGCCCCTCCAGGAGCGCTACTGTTAGCTCTCCCCATAACCTGGCTTCTTGCCTGGACTTGGCTAGTCCTGGCTTCTTGCCTGGACTTGGCTAGTATGAGGTTGTTGTTGATGTAGCTGATCATTCGACACCCCAACTGTGTTAGCCACGCTGTGACTGGCTTCATCATCTTTGTGAAAATTCTCGGAGCGGATGAAAGGCTGAACTGAAAGCACTTGAACTGGTATGTGGTGCCCCGAAATTGAAATGTGAGATACCTCCTGTGTAGAGGACAGATCGGGACTGCAAAATATGCGTCCTTCAGGTCTAGCTTCACCATCCAGTCACCCTCTTCGAGTAACATCTGGATTAGATGGATTCCTTCCATCTTGAAGTGTTCCCACCAAACACACTTGTTCAGTTCCCTGAGATCGATTATCGGTCTCTTTGAGCTATCCTTCTTTGGAATCAGAAACATCCTGGATAAGAAGCATTGTTGTGGGGGTGTGTCTGTAACCACTATCACCCGCCCAAAGCATCTCCTCTTCCTGAGAGTTGGTGTGAATAGGTTCTGGCACCTTCCTTTGAAACGGAATAGAGGTTAGTTCTAACCTGTGACCTCTCACCTGAGTTAGCACCCATTGGTCCGAGGTTACTTTCCCCCAATTGTGTGAATGGAGTCCAAGATGCCCTGCTCTTTGAGCACATTCTACGGGCTTTAACTGGCATTTCACCTGACAAGTGGCATGCAATAAAGTCTGAATAAAGGTCTAAATTTTCTTTGTGAAAAAATTTGGGATTCACAATAATTGAATTGTTCAAATGGTCTTCCTGACCAGTTCTTAAGAACTCTTGTCTGATCCCCCTTTGTTCTGTCCTTGCTTCCCGAAGTTGTTCTTGAACTATTGGTTGTTCTGACGGTAAGAATTCCCATCCCCACTGCCGCCGGACTGGTGCGAACGGTCCCCTTGAAAAAAACTTTTTCGATTGCCCTGTATTCTGCTTGGTGGTAACCTTGCTAAGGCACTGCAGGGCTTCTGTGCGTTCCTTGGCCTTCTTTTCAAAACCACTACCGAACAGGTACAGTTGGGCCTTGGAGAACTCCTCCTCCTCAGCCATGGACTTCAGGTCCAGGTTGAGCTTTGCCAACGCTTTTGAACAACGTTCAACTGACATATGGCTACTCGCATTACCCAGCAGCACAAGTGCTTCCTGGATGGCTACCGGCAGTGATCGACTCACAGCTGGGGTTATCTTCGTGCACAACTCTTCCAGCGCATACACTAATGACCTGCTACATCCAAAGTGAAATTCTGTAGCCGAGATAGCTTTCTGTCTCCCTCCAACGCTTCTTTCTGAAGCTCCCCTTTGATAATCCCGTCCATCTTGGGACACGGGCTTCATCACCCTCGGGGACTCCGAATTTGGAGATAAGCGCTTGCCTTGTGGTGTTCTTCAGCGGCTTAGGGAGGCAGAAGGCCGAGTGAAGGAACTCCTTCGTTGGCGACGATACCTCGAAGGTACGAGGTCTCTTGTCTCTCGGTTCCTCTTCATTCTCGCTCTCTACGTCCGAGTTGGAAGGGACTCATGGTCTCTTGGAACCGCTGCTCGAACTGGCTGCTTCCAAGTTCTCTACTCTTTGTGACAGGTTCAGGAGAAGCTCGTACGTCTTCTTCGCCAGTTCACCTCCTTCTGTCACTCCCTATACAGTTTGAGAAGTAGTCTCCATGTCAGACATTACTGAAACGACTGTAAAGTTAGCTCTCGAATTCCTTAGCCAAATAAAAGAATGACAAGCACAACGTGGTGTTGCAGCATATAAGGATCCCAAGAAGGCGTGATCTTAGTTATTTTATTAAAATTTATATATTTGCTGTAAAGTTGGCTGTTAATTTGTCAAATAAAGAGTTTGCACAGTTGATATAGGAGTCGGAATACTCCGAAGCATAACTTATATCCCGTTGCTATGTGGTTGCTAAGATTATAGAGTGCAATAAATGTGATATATTGCACTCATTGCGTCACGTACAATTGACTGGGAATATAAACTAGTTATAGTACATGCAACTCGTGCATTATTTAATTTATAACCACCCCCACTCTCGGGCCTGCGGTCCTCACGCGCTCATGGTTATAAATTAAATACTTGATTGCACTCGTGCCCGTACTAAACTATTACATGTACATAGTAAACCCAAACTTCAAAGGAGATTACTATAGTAAAAAACCTCTAGAATATACACTATTGTGATAGGATATGAAATCCTTTCATGCTGAAATACTCTATCCTATCATTAACCTGAGTGAGTGGGCAAAAGGTTAAAGTACTTGATTTTGTGTGCACGTGGTGAATATTTGATGGGACAGTATAACCTTGATTATCCCAACCTCTTCTATTTGGAATTTTCAGGAATTATTAAAATTATTAATGGTAAAATTGCTGACTGAGCAAAAAGAAAACAACAGTCATGAGGTGCAATACTATGGTTTCTTTCAGCATTTTTTGAAAACAAGTCTACAAACTGTGGCCTAACTAAAACAACATATACGATAGCGGTAATTTGTCAGATGTTAGCAGCGACTTGCTCTAAAAATACTCTCTCTTGTGCGCCAAGGACCACTTCTTGCTGAGCTTATATAACGGAGCTAAAACAATTGGCAAAAATCTGCTGTAAAATAACAATAGTCCTAAATAGGCATTTAAGGCTTTTATTTTACTCTATTCGTCAGCTATTGGGCGCAAGCCTTTTGCATCTATAAAATAGCCTAAAAACTAGGACTTGTCTTCATTTAAACATAACCCTGCTTCCTTTAAAACCTTCTCCAAATTGGCCAGGTGGTTTTCAATTGAGTTGCCAGTGACTAAAATATCATCCAGATAAACAATCATCTGAGAAATATTCTTGAGGTATTTCATGACCCATGGAAAAAGCCAGGAGCCAAGGACACGGAACCCAGTGGCGGATCCAGGGGGGTTCGTTGGGTTCGCTCGAACCCCCCTTTTTCTGAAACCCAGATTTTTTTTCCACTTACCTGTGCTTTATAACTGTATGGAGCTATCACAAACTCGATGCTGACACCATTAGAAATGATAAGAAACGTTTTGCTTCACTTTGGATCGATGTTCAACGCAAATCCACGCCAATCTCAGTTGCAAAATGGGCATGTATTTGACCGGAAGTGGGCATGGTTTCTGCAAAATCGCGGCGCGCTTCGCACGCCTTTATTTGAAAGAATCCCCCTTCCAAAAACTCTGGATCCGCCACTGGAACCCTACTGTACCAGTACAAACCACGTGTATTGATCACTGCCAATTTCTTAATCTCTTCATTTAGTGGTACCTGCTGATAAGCTTGCGATAAATCCAATTTTGAAAAGATTTTACCACCTGAAAGCTGTGCAAGGGCATCCTCAATTTTCGCGGCATTGGGTAAAGATTGAGTTTTGATACGGCAATAACAGTACATTTAAAATTAACACAAATACTAATGCTCTTGGTGTTGTCTTTCTTTAATAACAGCTAGTATAAACAATGGAGGCTGCTCGCTCGGCTGTATCTACGGGGTCTATTATTCCCTCTTCTTCCAATCTAACTATTTCTATTTTCAGTTTATAGGCATAGGGAACAGGTCTTAATAGAGATGTTTCCCCGTGGGTGGAAAGTAGGCGGAACGTAGGCGTTCCCTTCCACTATCCGCCATGTTGGCTGGCAAAAAACTCAAAAATCCCATACTTACACATAGGGCGAGCATTGGACTGATACCGACAAATCACTCTTATTTTAGAATAGCAAGGCTATTTCTCAAACCAAAAATATTTTTCAGGTTAATTTAGCATATATATATAATGCGGGACGTCTATTCAACCCTAGTTTTTGCAAACCCCATAGAAGCTCCTATGTACTCTTTGCCTCACACGGTCCGCCATGGTGGTTGGCGACGGTTGGCATTTTACAGAAGTATACGAAAATATCTAAGAAATTGGGCCAGTGCCACCCACGCGGGAAAAATCTCTATTGCTTTGCAATACATAAGGGTAGCTTAAAACAGGAAACTAAGGAAAGTACGTAACATTTATTACCTTTTGCTACTTCTGTAGTAAATAAACTATATATATATATCAGTGTATCCAGCCAATCATCAGACTAGCAACAATAGGTAGGCTCCCATCTCATTGAACAGTAAAGTCACTACTGATCAAATCAATTAATCTAGTTTACTCTAAATTGTCAAAAGTAACTAGGCCCTTTAAACACACTAAAAAGAAAAAGAGCCAAAATTAATTAATTAACACAATAAGGTACTATATATACACATTAATTAAACAAGAATAAACCAACCTTGGCTTAATCAGCCGGTCCTTTCGTGGTAACTGAAATAAAAAAAAATGAGAACGTTTTATGGCAAAACAAAAGAAATAAAATAATAATTAAAAATAATAGTACAAAAAAAAAGAAACAATCAAACATAAAAAGGAACCGACCATACGCGTAATCCACGCCCAACGAAATAGCGAAATCGAAAGTACAGTCATTATTATTAATAATATAGTATCTATGGTACACTGTACCATCACCGTACAGTCCTCAAGATCGCAGCACGTAAACATGGCGAAGCAGGCGAACCAGAAGTTTGTTACTTCGCTTGTTATAGCGCAACGATCAACGCAAGGAAGATGAAAGTTCCAGAAACTAGGCCAAAGAACTAGACGTAGACTCTCTGTAATTTCTGTGATCTCAGGCGAGCTCGATCTCAGGGGATTGCAAGCAAGGTTTGGCAGAAGTGCTTCTGTGTATTAATAATAATATATTATTATAAAGCCTAAACATTATAAACCAGTTAGTACAAAATTATCTCAAAAATCAGCAATTTTCTGCCTGGCAATTTTATTCCAGGTGTGTTCTTTTTTATGTATTGTGATTTTTTTGGAGCTGATTTTTTCTCAACTGCCTTTTTTTTGTTTTGTAATTTTTTGCTTTTCCTACTTTTTTATAGATTTTTTTCTTGCTTTAATTTTCTATGCATGTTTTTTTTTAGCACAAAATTAATTTTAAATTATCAGCAACTTTCTGCCTGGCAATTTTATTCCAGGTGTGTTTTTTTTTTGTATTGTGATTTTTTTATGAAGCTGATTTTTTTCTCAACTGCCTTTTTTTTTGTTTTCTAATTTTTTGGTATGGGCAATTTTTTTACTTGCTTGCTTCTTTTAGATTTTTTCTGGTTTAATTTTCTATGCATGTTTTTTGTCAGCTTAAGATTTTCAAGTTTCAAGCTTTCTCTGATTTTCTCAGTCAGTTATCAACTGCATGAGTGAGTTTTTTTTCTGTTTTTAGATTTTTAGGAATGCTTTTTTTTTTAATTGTGATTCTTTTGTGATGCTTCAGTTTTGATCGGTTTTGATCAATTGAATTAAAATGATTTGAATTGTTTTATGATTTTTTGCTGGTGTTGCAACAATATGTTCAGCCAGTGGTAATTAATTATATTATTAGACTAGCTTTAGCTGTATGATGTATACTGATGGCAGATGTATATACTGGGTTAGCACCGTATACTGAATAGCAATTGATTCAGAGCCAGCTAGAGTACACACACATATAAGCAATGTAGTATATTAGGATACATCAAGTATCACAGCCACGCCCCTTTTACATTGCAGCATCATACGCATGCATGGTACTATATATAGCCCTGCCCTTTGCAGTTTTATGATATCTTATATTTGCATATTATTAGGCAAAAATTATGGCAAGCCTTAACACAACTTATACCAATGTATATTTACAGGTCACTCCATTTATGTGATAATTATATTTGCCAATAACAATATGCTAGCCAACTGACCTCTATGTCCAACTTAGACCAAGGCCTATAGCCTTCCCCACTCCCCACCCCCTCACATGGCAATCATGCATAGCATAAACTACCGGTATTGTAGTTCGTGCATGCATTATTGTTGCACTATAGAAAAGCCGCAACTGGAGAGTGTGGACTTTGGCTTTGACTTATTTATGTGTTGATCGTGGACAGTACATGTTTATCTGACGCTATATTCAGTCACATACATGTATAGTGGCTTAGAGGAATGGACCAAGCATATATAAGCTAATTAACACCTTCCATTCACAAACATTACAGTTGGCTGTGCATGCATGTACCCATGCACTGCCACGTCTTAATTAACTTAAAGGTTGAAATGAAATACTATAGCCGAGAGTTTATGGTTACCGGCATGAGCAGGAATATCAAATCATATAAATGTGCAAGACATAATTAAATGTATATGCACATTAAAATGTGAAAGGCTATGCCCGGGCTACAGTGACACCAGGCATGCATAATATTGACGTAGTCCAGCTAGTAACCGCCCACTTTTGCTTACCAAAAAGCTGGTCTGGGGATGGGGACATGTTTAAGTATTCCAAGTCGGTTCTTTTGGAATGTTAAATATGCCTTGCTCATGTGCCAATTGAAGTAATTAACATTTCACCAGAACCAATGATTAGCAATAGTACATGTCCTCAGACCACTTACTAAAATGGTATAGGGAAAAGTGGGTGGTCACACCTACTAGCATTAACAGTTTATGCATGCTGATGCAGTTGCGCTGCAATGTAAAAAGGGCGTGGCCGTGATACTTAATAATGTATCCTAATAATACTGTATTGCTCAATGTGTATATGCTGTATAGCTGACTCTGAATCACTGAATTACTGCTATCAGTACATTGCTAGCTTATAGTATACATACCGTACACGTTGTATTTTCCGTGGGTTCAAAGTTTCGTGGTTTATGGCCATTTGCTATAAATTTAAAATATTCGTGGGTGATTAAAATTCGTGATAAACTGCGCTGCGC
>JAYJLX010050406.1:0-11612 GCA_036873525.1 Chalinula nematifera | reverse complement strand
TATGGCTATAGTCCAATATGGCTAGTATAACTCAGTACATAATGACCGTATTAATAGGCTGCTATACATACATGTATGACAGCCATGCATTGTTGGTGCTTTCAATTGTGGTTTTAGGTTCTGATACTGTAGTTATATATTATAACACATGTACATCCTATAGTTCTCTAGCAAATAATAATGAAGCTTAACTAGTCCGTTAAACCTGTTACCTGTATTAATCTTCTCTTCTCACTATGCAAGCAGCTAGAGTTGTAGTTGTATTATGTACCTATACTGTATACATGTATACGTACATATACATGTACACGTATGTATGTAAACTGTTTTGATCTAATTGTGTATTGAGCTGTAAGCCTGTACATTGATCGTCCTAATATACATGTAAATGTACAAGTTAAAGCACAGGTACAGGGTCCGCCTTGTATTGTATGGGGGTATTTTAAGACCACGCCTCTTGCGCTTTGATTCCCTGTACAGTATGTAGCAGCCTATGTTCTCAAGGAGTATACAAGAGATATTCGTTTGTACCTTTAGCTGATTTTACAGTGTTATATTGATCACATTAGTTCATGCATTATGCTGATGCTGGAATAATAAAATTCTACTTGTCTATTCCAAAGTTAAATTCTGTGTCAAAGGTCATATCGGCCACACAGTTTATGCTGCTGATGACATTATAAATCTACCTGTAATGTCACTGATCTACCAAAGACATATATTACATTACGGTACCTATTGTGTCTATGTGTATCTGAATAATCCATTTGATTGTGTTGTTACAGTGTGGAGTACTGATATCAAGGAGTTGGTCTCTCAGAGACGGAGTGGTACTATCAGGAATAATGGTGTCCTTCCATCTGCTCTCCATCCTTTATCTCAGATTCGCTTATCACAAAGTTTACGAAGGTACACTCATTAGCAAACACACAAAAATATAATTTGGTTTTGGGAACGTTTAGTTTATATTTACTTATTTTATTTCTCTTGTTTTTTTGCAGCTGTTGCAGAAGTTCTTTAATAAACATATTACAATTATACAGATTATTATTATAATTATGATACATCATTTATTTCTACTTCATGACAGTACACATGCATCTCATTCATTAAGTTCTACATTAATAATTATCATCATCAAACTTTTAACGAGTGGTTTTTTATATGGGCTCCTGTTGAACTGACTCAATAATGGGCTATTCTCAGAGATAAGTATGGTATATATAGCATATATAACTGGTGTATAAACGTTTTATGCACTTATTTATTCTGTGTATCTGTACCAAGCTTCCTTATCAATGGTAATAGGTATGCTGTATCAATTTGGGGTTTCTATTAATTTGTGTAAATTTGTCAAAATGTAGGTCCAGTGTATCTATGATATGTCTATATGCAGCATTTAATATTCATTGAATTAAAACATACATGAAACAATAATGATACTATGATACTGAAATGATCACATGAACTGAGCTTAAAAAGAAAAGGAAATTGATAAAAAATAAACCACACTGAAAAGCTAGAGTTATAATTAATGCAGCTGAATGAGTTCAAATTAAGTCACTAGATCTATACTATCACGACTATTATTATTATTATAATTATTATTATTATTATTATGATGTGCCAGCTAGGTAGAGCCTATTGATTGCAGCCTAGCACGTGCAATCATAAAAGGCCTTCTTTACATCGCAAATTTTCACCTTGAAACGTCTGTCTCTATAATTATTAATAAAAAAAAATGCAGACCGTCATGCATGATTTATACACTTGCAATTGACTCAAAATAATATTATTACATACTCTCTGCCATTGTCGTGTTCACTGTATATTCCAGAGATAATCTTGTTAGCTGGAGCAGTATAGTCCATCACAGCATCCCACTCATTGATGTATCCATCAGGCTCAGTACAGCACGTCTCAACTGCATCGGTTTTGCAACACTGGACATTGTATTGCCTGTCCCTGTGACCTGGACTGTATGTTAGGCTCCTGAAACCCGTCACAACAAATCCTAGATTACAAAATCCTTGAAGAGGCTGATCAAAGTGATGATTTGTAGACCACGTGCAATGTTGATTGATAAGGCTATTGGTAATTTTCCTGCACCCAAACCTCCATTGTCTATCTTCCTGGCTGTTCTGATGTCGACTGTACATGTAGGACAGTGCAGCTCCAGGTGGGCAGGTATATGTGAATGCCTTACGAAATTCAGTCAGGTCAAAGGTATCTATACCTCCTGCCTCTTCTATATCGGTCACAGTGTTAAGTCAAAGATTATGCAAGTTGAAAATGGTTAGATAAATAATTATGTAAGAAAATTTATTTACAATGCATCCCTGCCATGCACCTTAGTAGAATGAAACATTAATTCTGGGGTTCGTATAGCAAATGCAAAGTGGAATACTAAATTTTATTGTCCTATATGTTTCCTTATTCCATTGCTTAAGCCCTTTGGTGTCATGGGTGTGTATCAAATGCCGGCCTAGGTTCAAGAACATCATTATGGTTTTACACCAAAAGTATATTATGATCAGCATTATGTGTAAAATTAATTGATATGACAATAATAATAATGACTGTATGTACAAGTAGTGGTATTCCATATACCTGCAGCCACAGCATTCATTTCATTGAGTGCAGCGGTCATGTCATCATCTATGCATGTCACATTCCCGTATATAGAACAACAAATGGATAATATATTTTATGCAGTTTGTGTAATTATTGCACCTTCAACACGGTCTTCTTTTGGAACATAAACTTCAAAGGCATTCACCTCTTGTTCCTCAGTCTCTCTTTCACCTTTCTGTTCCCCATAGAAGTCTGAAAATTAGAAAACAAACTTTAAGGCATATTTTAGTGGGTTGTCAATACCAGATGTATTAACTATAACATAACTATTCATTGGTTTGTTTGTGTGTGTAATAACAGATGCAATTATATACTTGAATGAATGCTTGAGCTGTGAGCATTCATAACTAACAAGACCACGAGAAACGAGATCACGGACTTCATTTTATTTCACTATTTCTCTTTACGTCAACGTTTTTTTTAGCTATAAAAGACTTAGTTTAAGTTGAGAAATGAGTTGAGTTGGATATACTGGTAAATAAAATCAAGGTAGCTGGGCAGAATAATCCGTGATACTGTACTGTGTTTGATTGCGTCTTATATAGTACTAAACTACTATAATAGAGCTGCAAGAGCATATTTAACGCCTCATTAAATATAGTTGAATTGGAACACCGTAGCTCTAATGATCTATACATGCACACAACATGTTTACAGGTTTCAGAGCTACAATGCATAATATTAATGGAGTGAATCAAATATACATATACTCCTTGCTCAACTAATTAGAGTGCAGAGCTAGACAGACACAATTAATTAAAGTGAGGAGGCGTGGCATGTGGGTGGGGAACTTGTATCCCTTGGCTTATTCAAAACTATTAGCTTACAATCTATAACCCAGATAATACCTTCGTAGGGTTTAGAATACTTTAGCAACTCGAGATGACTCCAATCATGCCGGATTATGCTCCAATTACTTGACTGTAACCGAAATGATTCTTTGATAGGAGTGGGTACTTTGTTAACTGCGTGGGAGTACATACAAGTACTGGCCTACTATACACACAGCTGACTGAGAATTGACTGTACACCGAGTTTCCTTGTAAGGTTATTTTATAGAATATTTAAAGACAAGTAGACTAATATTGATGACCTGGAATCAGTAGCCAGCCCCTCCCACTTACTGCAGCAAGTGGGAGGGGCTGATACGCTAAGACAATATGCAATATGGCATAGATATTTAGAGTTAATATCTATGAAAATAGTTTTATTCCTGCTGATGGCACAGCACGTAATTTACTATTTTATTATGTATGTGAATATTAATTTAGGCATTCGAGTTTTATGGAGATAGTGTGGTAGCTACTGGACTGAGTCCCATACTTAAGTTGATATTGCTATGGAGTATAATAATGCAACTATAGCCTCTTGGTGTGAATTTCCAAGTATCACAACCATATACCAGCGGCTATAAAATTATGTGTGTATAGAGTCTAATACTATATTAAGTGACAGACTAGTATACAATTGAACAATTGCACAGCATTGGGTGGGTCTGGCTCCACGAGACTAGTGGTTGGGGGTTTAGGAGGTTGCTTACTATTCAATAATTGAGTTTCTATGTATGGTATGATGATCAGCACATCCATGCTTATATACTGCACAAATCAGTTTCACTAACAATTTTATAATAAACAAAAAGTCTTTTTGCCAGCTAAAAAATAAAACTACGTACACTCAAAAGATAGCAACCAAACAACTAGTTTCATAAGTTTTCGATACACTAAACTACACGAATAATTAACTGGCAAAGTTTGCAAAGTTGAGCTTGCTAGCATGAGCAGTCATTGTAGACCTTCTTTACTTTACAGACCTTCACCTTGAAGCGTCTGTCCCTACAGAAACATGGATAAAGCACTATAAGAATGTGCTGTATACAATATTGGTACACTTACTCTCGACCATTGTCATGCACACTTTCTACACCAGTTATGACATGGTCCTCTGGGGCAGTATAATCCATCACAGCATCATAGTCATTGATATATTCAGGGGTAGTGGTACAGCACTCCTCGACCTGATCGGTTTTGCAGCACTGGACATTGTATTGTCTATCCTTGGCACCTGTGCTATATTCGGGGCTCCTGAAACCCGTTGCAACGAATCCCGAAGCACATATTGCACTCATAGGTTGATCAAATTCATTATTTTCGGACCATGAGCATTCTTCATCGATATGCATGGTGGATATTTTCCTGCATCCAAACCTCCATTTCCTGTCCTCCACGCTGTTGTCATGTTCACTGTACATGTAGGACAGTGCGGCTCCAGGTGGGCAAGTGTATGTGAATGGCTCACGAGCAGCAGTCAGCTCAAAATCATCAGTACCTACATGTATTAGTACATTTTTTCAAAAGGACAATTTTTACAAATGATATTCTGTGATCACATATTATTGAGCACTTATTTTTGAGTTTATACCTGCCATCACAGCTTTCCTGAATGCTGTAGCAAGGGCTTCTAAAAGCATAAAGCCCATGCAATAAAATAAATGTAATAAGTCAATGACTGTATGAATTCACTTTTTTACCTTTCTTTGTGACGCTAGAAGGCTCATAAGCTTCAAATGCAGCATTGTTCCTTTCTGAGTCATCTTCCTTGCTTTCTTCAATCTCTGCCAAAATATCTTCCATCTGTTCTATAATATCTATCGAGTCAGCAGCTGATAGAATAAATAATTATAATCATAATAAGTTTTAAAAAGAATGGACTGATTTACATGAAGGAACATATGTGCTTTGAGTAGATACGAATGCTGTGACAGCAATTAAAAACAACAATATCATTGCCTTCATTTTGAATGCAAATGAAAAATTAAGAACAGTCGCAATTCCAATCAAGTATTTCTGAAGGAATCTCAAGATACAGTAGGTAATGATTTACTGAGATCATCACAATCCCTTATATACACAATGGACACATACACAGACATTATAGTCCTTATACATTATTGGACAGTATAAGATTAAAATTAGTATAGTGTGAGGACTAGCTATAGGGCATCACCGATGCCACAGTTTACATACATTGTACTCTAATGCTGTACAAAATGAACAATTTCACTGGAATTGACAGGTTGTCTATCAATGCATCACCCTCCACCTTAGCTTCACTTTCATTCAGGGACTAATGACCTTACCAAGATCTATATGTGTAACATAGCCCTATAGACTTCCTGTCGGACTAACATAGTCACTTTCATTTTTAATGCTACTGACAAAAAAAGGAAATATTGATTAAATAATTATACACTTTTAACATGGGTCACTAACATCTGAAACATGCCCATTAACATTTGAAACACGGCTGCTATATGGAGGAATCCGATCATCAACTCCTTTATACTTTTTTATGAAAGGGCTTAGCTGATGGGTGTGGCTGAAAGCCACGCCTACATGCACCAACCTGTAGCTAGCTGTACACTGTATACACTGTACTGTACTAAACAGTTGCTGCACATGCAAAATGACCTTAGGCACGGTCATACCATTGCAGCAGTTTACACAACATGTAAAATAAGCTGAGCTGGTCGTTGAGTAATCACAGTCAATAGAGGCAGAATGTGTAGTACCAGTCTTCTACTGTCTTTAGTGCTCACTACTGTTCTCCTCTGTGAGACCTCTGTGGGACAAAATCCAGGATTCAGGCTGGCTATTACAGCCAATGGACTAGCAAAAAGTATAGCTTAAATGAATTGTAACAGTTATAGCTATAGCAGAACACCATTCTGCTTTACTTCAGTGCACGGTGCCTTTAATGAAGAGATTCCACTGCCTTCATGTATTTGTATTGAAATAAATTTATTCAGTTGTTTGTATATACATGTTTATGATGGTATTAGTTGTGTAACCCCTATCAGCTTTAATAGTACATAACATAATAGCAATATAAACCACTGACTGTTACCTTTATTATTATTATTATAGTTGATACAGTTCTAGTACCAGTGCTACTTCAGCAGCTGGCTAATATAGATATACCCGACGTGTCTGGTTTGGCCAGTGCTCCAGTCATTGGGAAAATTGAATACAGTTTATCAAAGTAACACCATTATATTGGGTGCATACAGAAAGAGTGTGTGTAAACATAATACATGATTGAGTGCTGGGTGATCAAAGGAAACCATAGCAATTATATCTTGTTTATAGTTGAAGTAAACTAACTGTCATGTGTAATCGTTCCCACTCACTCCTCAACTATAACACAAATTAGTTGATAACATTCACCCCGGCCCACTTGGTATACATTGTATCTGTAATGCAGACTGTGCCCTCGGGCCTATAGCCCATAGGCTTGGTCATTACAAATGCAATGTATACCTTATTGGCCGGGGTGTTCATGATAACTATATTTCTTAAAGCTTTGCATATTGCAAATACCTGTTTCCTTGCAAATCTTCTCTTTTTCCTTCCTTACCTCCCTCCCTCACTCCCTCCCTCCCTCCCTCCTTCCCCCTCTCTATTTCTGCTAGCATCAAGTTATCTAATTTCAAGATACCTACGTCAAGTATCAAGAGTGGAACAGCTGGAATAACAGTGGTTGCTTCAAGCATCTCGTTGGACGGACACGCAGACTGGCATTATAAGCAAAAAGACTGGTAGACTATACCTCAGTAGCATCACATCCATATCATCAATACTATATATTATATACAGGGGTAATTAACTGTAGTATTTGCTTTCTGTATAGGCCTAATACCAGTGACCATGGGTCAGCTGATCTGTCTGTAAGCGATGTATCATTGACTGTCAGTGCTGTAGTCAGTGAGTAATTACATATAATTAGAATAGTCTACAAGTAATTGAATTATTTTAATCAAATGCATTACTTTTTTTGTATTTTAATTTAAGACAAAGATAGTCAAGGGCACCCCACCTTAAAGACTACCGGCTGTTCCCTGCATATAGGCCATCTTGGAATTTCCTTCCATGGTGGGGCAAGTTGGTTATATAACTTATTCGATGATCAAATTGCTGATTCCATCAAAAGCAGTCTACAAGGACAGGTATGGTTATTTGCTTGAAATCTAAACAATACATTTCCTTGAACGATATGTTATGAAAACAATAAACACAGATATGTACACTGGCTTCTGGTGCCATCAATGATCAAGGTAACAAAGCTATTGAGTCTCTTCCAAGTGAGTATAATCATACAATAGAAATTATAGCTCGTGCATCATCTTTTTATCATATTACTGTACATATGTGTGTGTAGTAATTGTTAAAGTCGACTCCAATTCTGAAATCAACTATGAGCTACTGGCCAACCCAACCTACACAGCAAACTATGTCGAGACTCAGCATAAGGTGAAACTGTATAATACTGACACATTTTTTGTCTATAAGTTTTTCAAACAGGGAAGATAAAAACAAACTATTCATCGCAAAAAAAAACCATTTTTATCAAATACCGCATGCATGTGTAGCAATGATATATGGGCAGCTTAATTTGTATTCATTTGCGATTACTTATTTGCAATTAACAAAATTATCAGCTTCTAATACCAAAAACTATTGTGGCTATACAGTAAATTATACAAATTAATTAATCGATCACTCAGTTGATATTAATTGATCATTGAAATAATTATATAGGGTGAATTCTTCAGCGTTACAAAGCCTGTTGAGGCCCCGTTCCCTCCCGCCACATTGCCCGCCATCACTAGCTATGATAAGATGCTGTATGCATGGGTAACGGACTATGTTGCCAATTCTGCCGGTTTCGTTTACCAAAGAGCTGGAGTCCTGCAATACAATATAACCCCAGACATGGTATGTGGACGAAGGCATTGTAGTATAATAGTTACTAGAAATATTGTAATTATTAGGTTTTAGCTGTTTTACTATTTTTCACTATATTAAAATATTTGATTATAAACGTGAAATCCTTGTATTTTATTTTACAGATTCCAAGCGGTTTTCCAGTACAACTGAACACCAGTTATTTCAAGCTTCTCATTCCAGCAGTTAGTTTATTACTATTAATTAATTAACTATATATCCAGCAACACACACTCATACAGTGGAACCTTGTTTAATGGTCACTCAGTATAGCGGTCAACTTGCTTAGGAAATCTGGCCCTATAATTATTATTAAATAAATAAAGTACCTCTCAGTATAAAGGCCACCTCGATACAACAGCCACTGAATTTTGGCCAGTAGTGAACGTTATAATGAGGTTCCACTGTAATATACACGTTCTATAATATACTAATACATTATACACGGTTTTGTATATATCAGCATGCAATGCCACGGTATTATGACATCGAATATTATGTGTACAGTGGAACCCCTCTACTGCGGATACCATTGGGCCAACAGTAAGTGTCCTGATTATGAGGTGTCCTCATTTCAGAGGTATAGTTTACTAGGGAAAGGAGTACTGTTGGCAACCGGCTCAGAGGGTGTCCTCATTACAGAGGTGTCCTTATTTCAGAGTGTCCTTAATTACTACAGGAGTTCCATTGTATGTATGTATCATACACTGTATCATTCCTTATCATTACACAGCTATACAAGAAGTATCCTAACATGCCTATTATGCTGTCTCTCAATACCACGAAACCTCCTGACCTTCAGATTAGCCCCGGCAATGCTAATCTAACGGTAACTGGTACAATGGGTTTGGATGTTATACAGCCAAACAAAACCACAGTTAATACCCTTGTACTGGGACTGGTATGTGTCATCTACTACACTATACTATACTATACTATACTAGACTATACTAAACTATACTACACTATACTATATTATACTATACTATAATAGTATAATTATATTATGTTATATTACATAGTGTACACGTATACACTTATCTATACAGGTGGTATATACCGTAGCTAAGGTTGCAGTTAAAACAAAAGGAGCCAATGAAATTGTCAGCGCAAACTGTACTTTGCTCAAGTATGTACACATTATATAGCTCCCTACCCCCACCCCTCATATGTATTTATCGTTAATAATTATTTTATGGCTTTAGATTTGATCTAAGTCTGGTATCATCGAATATCGGTAGTTTCCCAGTCTCTGTACTTCAGACAACAATAAACCTCATTGTACAGACATTCGTAATACCCATTATAAACAGTTAGAGTCTAATACCACACATATACAATAATACAAATAACTATATACATACTGTACTGTACACCCCACAATATACACACAATTACATACATGCATACATCCATACGGTACTTATATAGTTCCTTTGATCTACTGCACATTCCATGAACCATTGCATGCATATATTCTACATTCTCTCTCTCATAGACTATGCTAATGGTGGCATCGTGATACCAACTGTTGATGGCCTCTCATTTGTTAACCCGCAACTGACTCTTGGACAGGTAATACTTATATTCTATGAATACATGTATATGTGTATGTATGTGTTTATGTATGTTTATGTATACAGTAGATTATATGGCTATACTGCTTACATGCTCTCTCTCTATACCTTATAACAGGGCTATGTATTGATTTCAACTGATTTCAACTATAAACCCAGTTACCTACTTAAGGAATACATCAACTAAAAAAGTGAACATCATCTCAGTATAATAGGCAGCTGTAACCAATATAGCTGCACTTGTTTAGTTTTACTAACACTTTAGAGTTACATTAATATCGATTGTGTTTTAGTTCACCCTTGACGTTGCTAGCCATGTAATTGTGATAATAATATATATAATAATATATAGCGTTTAATGTTTCAATAATATTATATTATATGCTTGTTCTTGTAAACCCCATGCATATAGCCAGTCATTAATTTTGCTAAATCTGGCGCATGCATCTTGAATACTAAAGTGGTTTCAATGCATGCTGATGTGTGAGCTATTAACTTGAAATACCGTGCGATGTGCTACACTGAATTAATAGAACCGGCATAATTGGTTTGCTAATATACCATTATTAAATAAAAGGCAAAACAAAAGGCTTTATAATTATATAGCTTGAAAAAAAATAACTACAGTCTACACTAAAAAATCATAACAAAACCATAACAGCCGGAAGTACAGAAATATCCAAACCAGGCATATGTTTTTAAAAATCATTAAAATATACCATAAACTAGTACTGGTTTGTGATAAAAAAAATCAACTACTGAATTCAAAGCATGTATATGTTGGCAACCTTGCTAGCAAGTACAGTCATAAAATGACTTCTTTAAATCACACGTCTTCACCTTGAAACGTCTGTCCCTATATATTAATTCAAGAAACATACATGATTATTTTATACACTAGCAATTAAACTGATAAATACATACTCTTTGCCATTGTTGTGTACACTGTATATCCCGGAGATGATCTTGTTAGCTGGAGCAGTGAAGTCCATCACAGCATCCCAGTTATTGATGTAGTCAGAGGTGGTACAGCACGTCTCAACTGCATCACTTTTGCAACACTGGACACTGTATTGCCTGTCCCTGTGAGGTACACTGTACTTCAGGCTCCTGAAACCCGTCACAACAAATCCTGGAGCACACATTCCTTGAAGAGGCTGATCAAAGGCATGATTTGGGGACCATGTGCATTGTTCATCAATGTACATGGTGGATATTTTCCTGCATCCGAACCTCCAATGCCTGTCCTCGACGCTGTTCTGATGTTGACTGTACATGTAGGAGAGTGCAGCCCCGGGTGGGCATGTGTACATAAATGGCTGACGAGAAGCTGTCAGCTCGAAATTATTGATACCTGCATGGATTGACAGAAAGGATAATCTTCACTGATGATTTAATTTGTTACACAATTACTCAATGATAGAGTTTTTGTATACCTGCCATCAAAGCATTCTTCATTTCAACATATTCATCTTCTATATAAAAGAAAGCATGAACAAAATAAATATTGCGCAATAAATTTATATAGTATATACATCAGTGTACCTTTCTCTGTAACACCAGTATCAGGTACATATGTTTCAAATGCAGCGCTCCTAGTCTCTTGTTCAACATCTGC
>JAYJLX010050395.1:0-11616 GCA_036873525.1 Chalinula nematifera | reverse complement strand
TTAAGGGAGGTTTAATGTGGGTTTTCTTTCTGGGTCCAATTCTAGCTTTGCTTCTTTTACCTTTACCTTTTTGCCACACCTACAAGATGGAGGAACAACTGAAATGTAGCCAATGTTTACAAATCAATTTGGGCAAGTTTTAAGGCTACATTCACTGATTTTACCAAGTATTACGCTATTTTAGGCTTTTAATACTTATTTACTTCTCACATTAACACTTAATGTTTGGAAGGCTGGCTGAAAACGTGTAAAAAAAAAACAGCAACATAAACGCTGGGACACGGTCCCAAAATATCAACCACTGACAAGCTGTATACAATCTAGTTAAACTAACAGCTTTAGTCATTATCTGATATACTAAACTTTCGTTAGACAGCCTTTCAGACGACTTAGCACACATAAGTGTGAAGTAAATGTGTTTAGATGTTCACTAAGTAACAAAATTGAAATTCCAGAAATCTTACCCTGGCTTAGACTCTTCATTTTCCATAGCCCTTTCAGCTAACTGAATCTTTACGAAGAAAAATAACCTTGCTACACCCAATCTCTTCTTCACAACTGGAATACGACGGGCCGTCGACGGCCTTACTCCGATATAGTGACTAAATATTTTGTAAAAACGTGGGTTGGTTCAAATTGATGACATCACGCCCGCTTCAATATACTGTGCCGTAAATAGAGTTTCTCATCCCGGTTACGGAGTATGCATTATCTATGGTTGCACTATCATTTGTTTCATTGTCTACTTCCATTTCCTCATCCTCATCACTATTTCCAAAGTCTATTTCCTCTTCAATAAGTCCAAAATCCTCGTCACTTCCGTCAAAATACATTTCATTCCCTTCCATCACCATCTTCAATATGGTTTCTGTTGTTAGTCGTTTTGCCATTCTGTAAAATGTTCAAGTAGTTATTACTTGGTGTTATTAGTATTATTCTATATATATAGTATCTTTTTTTTTTTCCTATACAGAGACAAGTGCAGCTTCCAAGAGGGTTAACTTGCATATACAACTTTATTTCATAATAAAAGTTTTTTTTGCACACACTGCATGCACTACTATACATTGCACTTACATATGAGTCTTCTCTGGTGTGTTCTCAAAGAACAGGTTAGTTTGCTGCAATAGAGTTACTCCTGACTTCTGATTCGCTTCACTGCACTAGTTACACTTCTATGCAAACAGTTTACACACTGAAGTACTTCTACCACCTGTCTAAATCCGTTACTAACGCGATTTATCGCGCTGCTTTCTTTGCCGCATATATGCGTATACGGTCATGTCAATTAATTTATTAAAATACGCAAATATGCGTATACGGTCATGTCAATTAATTTATTAAAATACGCAAATATGCGTATACGGTCGTTAAAGGGTTAAAGAGCATTTTCCGCTCTATCCAGTGGTATAAATAACTCGGAAAATAAAATTTGCGACAGATATCAGGTTTTCTCAGAGCAGGTCACATATAGTCACGCCTGCTTACAATTTTCTTCATGGCCTCTCTTGATGCTCAGTAGCCTTAATCCTGCTTGGATTGCCAAAAGAATACTCAAACTCTCATTCATTTGCTGGACTATGTTTTCGAGTGATTGCAAATTTTTTTTTATGAAAATGCTGGAGTCTGTCTAATGAAACTTGATGGTCTGCTGTACAAGTTTATTACATGTCTTACTTAGTTTAGTAGGTTGTTTAAGTAGCAGAATCTTTACTTCTAGAAGAATGTTTTACAGTAAAGTGCATTGTGTGCATGTGTGTGCTTGATTGTGCGGAATACGATCTGCTGCATGGTGTCTAAAAAACTGTCTTGTCATATCACATTTGCATCTAGTTTTGCATGAATCAGCGCAAGGTTTTAGCACTTTAGTGCTTTCATTAATTAGGGAGAGGGTTGGTTTATGTGTGTGTTACCAATGGATATTTGCGGGTATAACTTTACTGACGTGCAGTACATTAAAGTACTTGATGTCAGTAATTCCATGATTTGAAGGATTCTTGGAAATATAGCAGAGATTTAGCTTGTTTGGCACCATCTTTTTTACTATGCTGGTTGCTAAAGTACTGTACATCATTATAATCTGTCAGTGATGTGTGTTTGTTATAATTTTAACCATGTTGGCTTGCAAGGCCTCATATCTACAATGCAGCTTGTTTTTGCTGAGACCCAACTTCTCATCTTCTGCTAGTGATCAGTTGCTTGTCTGTATTTATAGATTGCTGTGATGTGAAGATGTAACTTAATTCCTTGTTTTTTACCTGTAAATGGTCGACTATTGAAGAATTCCTATAGTAGACTCAGCTTGCTCTTGTTGAGAGAGTGTGTATGTATGGTATAAGGAATTTGTGGTTATTGAATCTGTTGTGATTAGGGCATGAACAAATGTTACATTGGAATATTTGGCGGAAAGCACAAACATTTGATTGATTTTAGGCACTCAAAAAATAATTGAAGTGCATTCAATACACATTGTAAATATAAGCTTACTCAAGGCTTACTATAAACTTGAATAAATTTTATGCTATACTCAATGTTTCTTTTAGCACTTATAGACCTATTTGGAGCAGAGATATTAACAAATAACGTGTCGGCAAATGCAAAGCTACCAAATGAACATTTTACCATGTTGAAACGTTCAAACATTTGTTCATGGCCTAATTGTGATAAAAGGGTATTTTTAAAAGCTGTAGGCTATTCTATTAGTATTTACCCTCACCACGCAGAGCGTGGGAGGGTATATTAGTTAAACTTTTTTTGTTTAGTTGGTGAAGCATGTAGCGAGGGATACATGAGCGAGTTTAATTGGAAAACCATAGAAGATGAAACTATAGAAGTTTAAAAGTATAAGATATAGTTGGTCTGTGTGTGTTAGCAAAAAGTTCACTTCAGGCTGTCTTGTGGTTCTTGAGCTTGAAATTATCTGAGCAGATAGCCTGTTATCTCTATAGTTTGCTATCGTTCTTCATGCAGCTTTTCTTGGATAGTGTTGTAAGTGACAAAACGTTTTTGAGCTTGTTGGCTCGATAGTTCAAGCTTTTGAATGTATCAAGGTATTTTTTTCCAAGTGTTTTTTTATTTTTTTTGGTGATTAGTGTCCAAGAACTTGTTTTACGGCCACGGGAGTACGGCAAAATGGCAATCTTCACAGTAAGTTTCTTTCTGGCATGAGCTTAGACCTATAACTTGCACTTAGAGATAGAACTTTTTACTATCGATGCGTCGCGTCACGTAGGCTCATTGTGTCGCTATGTAAACCAGACTTTACACAGCATATGAGTGCAGTAGGCACCCTCCATGCAATGAAGCTTATTAGCAGTTATTAGCAGTTGTTACTAATAATAACTTAATAAGCGTGACGTAACATTGATATGCATAGCAAGACTACTTGGACTGCATGTTAACCTGAGATCATAAGAGTAACAAAATGAATCGCTTGGTCACTCATAGCCTACGTGGGGTCGAATTCTGGGTGAAGCTCTTTTACATGTACATGTATGCATTATGGATATGCACCAGAGGAGGTTGGTCATGCATCATCAATCACATGACCAGATACAATGTTCCAAGATGGATGAGATGCTGGGCCGCTGCTGGTATTTCTTAAAAATCAGCCATGCTTCATATTTTTTGGAATTTGACTAGTTGACAATGCTGATATAGAACTAGGGTATGTTGTTGAAGAAGCATACGCAATCGTTTCATTTCGGTTATCACTTACAGTGAGCTCTCAAACAAAATATTGCACCAACCACTATTCTCTTGCTTTTGCAGTGTTTTGCAGCATAATCAAGGAGAACCAATAGGCATATGTAAAAAATTTCATTGTATTTGCATGCACGGTTATCGAGTAAAGTGCTTAAGAGTGCACCTAGGTCTATAACCAGTGCAGATTTCTTAAGCCACTGTCTAAGAGCCCATTTTGCATAGTAGCCGTCTAAAACTTCACCAGCATACTTATGCATAGTTACTACACCTACCTATGTTGTAAAATCCTGTGCCTGCAATTGTATGAGGTAGCGCACACTGCAAAAGCAGTTTTCTTGTACTTTTTGTCGTAGGTTGGACGCGTGCACGTAGGTTGGAGTTCGGAAAGCATCATTATGACGCATGACCAACCTCCTCTGGACATGCACGTACCTTTTACATTTTATTATTTATTATTATTAATTATTACAGTATCTGTAATTTTTTTTTAACTTATAGCAGCCCTCCAGTAATACCAGTGATAGTGAATCATGTGATACCAGTACTACCAGTGATAGTTTGGGTTCTGACTTCAGTACATGATGACTCGTTATATGTCCCGTCTCCTCAACGTGAGATACGGAACTACCCTCCTGTACCATGTCCACGTCAATAAGTGGTTGTAAGTGTCGAGGAGCTTAATAGGTTTATTAAAGAGTTTAATAAAGGGATGCAATGTGCTACCCCTTCATGTACTGGGAAGCGTATTGCTTATTCTGTCCGGTTAAAAGGTGTGGGAGGTACTTGTAGTATAACTTACATATGTCAGGGGTGCGGTTTTCACCCTGTTACTTTTGAGGGGTGTAGTGGAATGGATAACCAATATTGGTTCATCTATTATTGTCGCTTTCATTGTTAGTGGGTGTTTGTATACCACTTACTATAAAGTTATGAAGCTTGCCTTTGGAATAGATATTTATAGGTTTAATACTTACCAAAAAATGCTGGAAACGCCTTCTCCCCATAACCAAAGATATGTTTTATGGAGGCAAAAGATGAAATGAAAAAAAAAACAGAATTAGGTTCTTGGAGTAAGGCTGTTACTTGCGCGGATGGTGTGTGGCAGACGCACGGATTCCATTCCAAGAATGGTACTTTAGTGTACGTAATTATATGAATGGTGCTTTGCTGTATTATATGCATTTGTGTCAGAAAGGGTCTGATGACGTTATCAAGGAAGATCTCTATGAAGGTATGTCTAAATCAATGGAAGGCATGTAGAATCATGACATTAGCGAAAGAAGAAGGCATGAACATTGCCGTGCAGTCGCAAGACTCGGATGCATATTCAGCCAAACACATAAAGGAGTGTTTCCCTGACTGTCAAGTAATGGTATGTGGGACACGCTGGTAAAAACCATCTTAAAATTTTAGAGAGCTATTTAAAAATAAAATGTCCCACCAAACAAATGACTAACAAACACAAATCAAGGTTTCCAAGCATTTCCAGTGCTACCTGTTGTTGTGAACACCACAACCATTTTACTGGTTGTGGTTGTTTGACCAATGGTTTTATCAAACATGCGAGAAATACTTTTTAAGGGACTCACAGTCCCAAATGAGTTTGCTAAAAGGTTGAAATGCCTTCCGAAACATGCACGTGACATACATGAGTGGAAAGTTAAAGATAACCATGCACAATGTTGTGAGTTCCATCCACTACAAGTTTGTAGTTGTGGCGAGTGTAAAAAGGGTGAAGAACTACACTGTAAAAAAATAAGTGGGCTATGCACACTAAATAAGGTGTGTAAATTTTGTCCAGCCTTGCTCAGTGTGCTGAACACACTAATTGAGCAGAGTGTCTCTTACACATTAATTGGTGTGCTATAAACACCTATTTTGTGTTCCACATGCACTGAATAGAGTGCGCTGAAAATGCTCTTATCAAGTTTATAACTTTGACATTATGTATCATCATAAAATTGATCATAAACAATATTATTTACAATATATACAATGTTCCATATGATACAATTTACATGATCACTTATATCACAGTACAAGAAAGTGAATCAAAAAAAAAAAAAACTTAAATCATTGAACAATAAATGGGAAACAGATGGAGGTAAGGTTTTATGGTTTAAATTAAGAAGAATGACCTCCAAAAAAGTAAAAAAATTGGACGTCCCTTTATTATAACATATATTGAATACAAAAAAAGCAGATAACAAGCTAAATGGGATGTCGTCTAGTACTTCAACTTCATATTTTATCTGACAGTCTATTACCAGAAAAGCACTTTTTGTGTTGACTAAATCTCCAATAATAAGGCTCCATCTGACCTTTATCCTGAACTACCCCTTCATGAGCAGTAGAATCCTACAATATAAAATTATATATAAAACATATGTAATGGAGGAAAATGGTTGAAGTAAACTTACAGGGCAAAAATAAACAAGCAGCTCATGATCTGGGCGTACTCGTGGATCTGGTAATAAGTACATCAACAAACAAATGGCTGCAATACCTTTGTTGTCTATAAAATTGCATGATTATAATAAATTATACTAGTTAATTAAGCAGAAACATATTCTTACATTCAGTTGAGTTATCAGGTATTAGGATATGAAACGCACTTCTTAGACAAGAGTTTGCCACTTCTACTTGATTCATCACTTTAGCAAACTTTGTCATCCATGTTTCCCTGACTTTTTTACGAAGACTTTTATCACCAAAGATTCTTCCCATTTCTATGTACAACTATATTACAGCACAATTGCATTATGCTGATATGTACTGTATGATGTAAGAATTTGAATACCTGTTTAACATATAGGATAACCAGTTTCCAAAGTATGGGATGTGTTTTCTCGCCTTCTCATTGCAAAGGAATCATCAGCTAGTTAACACAGTCATGTTCACCTACAAGTACATATACACATGCATGTATACAAACTGTTACATATACGAAATTTACATCCCAGTATATACCTTTGGCTTCTTCCACTCGGACTTGATTATGCTGTTTTTCTGTTCAAAAGACACCCTGTCCTCCCCAGTAGGAATCTCTGGCAATTCCTTTAGTTTTACAGTATTTTGAGCTTTGCCAGAAGACTTGGGGGTTGTCAATACACCAGTTGAAGTCAAAGTCGATGCACCACCAGATTTTTTTTATCTGTTTATGAGGCTCTGAACAATACCTCCCTAAAAAAAAAAAACACCTGTCACATGCATGCAACTTATAATAACAAACATACAGTTGGAGATCCATTATCGGCACGAGGTTTTAAGAAAGGATATTTTCTTATAATTACTCTAGTATATTCTTCTCGGGTAGGATAATGCTTGTACAACAGCATGCTACTTGCTACACGAGAGTAGAAGCTTTTTGTAGTTTCTCGAGTCATTTTAAGGCTGTTTCAACATCCCATGGAAAATTTTCAGATAAAGGGAACGGATCAGGTAGATCTCTTTCCTTCATTCTCTTGCTTTTAAGAGAAACACTACAAGGTAGAGACTTCGAACTGCTCGGCTTGTCCTCAGCATCTTTCTTCTCATCGTTTTCATGATCAACCTCCTCTCCATCTTCCAAAGAAATAGTACACTTCTTTTGTGGGCTACCCGAATGAGTTTCTTATCATCTTCTTCATCACAACCAAACTGGTAATGCTTTCGCTACAGTGAACTATCAACAAAAGGAATTACTCAGATTGGCTATATGGTGTACGCACGACACATTAGTTACTTTAATATTATACCTTTGTACTTAGTAGCAAATTACTTTCTGCACTAGAACTGTCTTTGTCTCTCGCCTCATCATCATCAAGTGGCGGCCTCTGTGGTAACAGCAACATGCATGAATAGAATAACTTCCTTTGTTAATTATAAGTGTAATTCCTCGTCACTATTATACCTTACTAATACCTCTGTGATCTACAGTGTTAGGACTAGCTTCAAAATCAACATCTAAAGATTTATCCAAGGTATGGCCCATCAAGCTAAATAAAACAAAATATTTAGCAAAAACCAATTCCCTCAGTACTGTTTATCCCAGGCGGTGTATATTTCGTTGCCGAACTAAAATGCATACAGAACATTGAGAACCATGTTGTTCGACTCGAAGTTATCGAAGTGGTTTAGGGCAGAAGCTCTGTCTACTGCTGTATACCTTCAAAATTGAAGTCCTACGCAAGCTCTTCCACTCCGCATGAGGTTTGGTATCCTGATGTGAGAGTTTTTGGATGTATTGATTTCTCAAAGATCAATGATCAAGCTCAGAAGAAATTGGATCCCAAATCAGTGTTCTACTTGGCTATGGTACTAGGGTACGATCCGGAAAAGTGTCGAGTCTTTTACAGCCGAGATGTATTATTCGATGCATCAAAACCGGGTTGGAAAGTTAAGAAGGAAGAACCATCAGCTTGTCATTCAAAACTCCGATACGAGTCAACAAATAAAGATGGTCCAGAGTCTGAATCGAATGAAGAACACCGCCATGAAGCACCAACGAGTGAGAGTGAAGAAGCTCCGCCGTTGAGGAGATCCACCAGATCTACCCATAAACCTGGCGAATGAGTTAACTGCACAGAGGATTCTGTTGTCCCCCTTACTCTGGAGAATGTAAAAGAATGAAATAAAGCAATGCTGAAGGAAATGGAATCACTCAAGGAGAATGATGTATCCACTAGCGTCGTCCATGTTATTGTGCACGTGCGATGGAGCAGCCATTTTGCAGTGCCCTGGGCACGCCCTTTTGCCTCCTCGTTTAAGTAATGTATATTGTGTAGTATGTTAATTGTACTGAATGTGTATACTTTACATGCAGATTATGATGATTCAGTACATTGAATCCTTATAGTCACCAATCAGCTACTACTGTTATTTTTGACTGCCTTGGTGTGTCAGTGCCTGTGTATTGGTGTGTGTGTTACACATGTTAAGGTGGCAGCACGGCGGAAGTGAAAAATTAATCAGTAAAATTAATGAATATTCATTGGCGTACACTTTACCAAACAAACGCGTGCGTTAATTAGCAAAAGATGAATGACTCGAGTGGCTTTCTTTTATCTCGTTTTTGACTACGTTGGAAATTTGAACCGAGGGCTCCTTGAAGACATAGCTACAAAACTACCAGCCGTTTTCTTCATTCTTATTCTTAATTCAAGAGAAAATTTTGGAAACGCCCTCGATGGCGTTCGACGGTACGTTAGTATTTTGTTATGCAAACCGTCAAATCCGACTTGGTAGTTTTGTAGACTATATCACTGTTATTACTTAATGTAGTTATGGAACTTCAACGAAGTTTAGTTTTTCAGATAAATGTACCAGCGTCGAACTTATCTTTTCGTGGTTTTTTGCCACAAATATGGCTCCAACTTTCATTTAACTTGGTTTTAGTTATTTATGTGGATGGCTTTGGGATAAAGAACGTTTTCTAAAGTTGTGTGATGTCTACAAAAGTAGATAAAGAAAAAATATCGCCATGCCTACTTCCGCCACCTTAACTTTTGCGCAGAAACAATTTGGAATGAATCAAATTTTACAATGATACAAGCATATACATGTACCTCCAATTATACAAATAACTGAGGAGCAGTACTCCACATGCTGCATGAATCACGACACCCACTTAATTAAAATCTGAACACAATCCTAAAACTGAGGTTCTGTATTCTAGGGATAGAAATTCAGGTCTAACAGACTTAAAAATTCTCTCTCTAATTCCAGATATTGTGAATCTAGCCTACTAAACCCACACCTCTTAATTACATTGTATTGCTAACCACAACCACTTAATTAAGTCATACCATTGCTCCCTTTCTGCAAACTTCATGGCCATAGGCCGTCCAATACCACTGGCTCCGGCTGTCACTAGAACAAGCTCCTTTACATCTTTACGTTGTACAGGAAGAAAATGGCTACTAAAATGTCCACAGTATGAAGTCGGAAGTTGCTGTGGCGATTAAACTGAATGTACCTGTCTCGGCATGGTTTAGCTTTCACTTAATCTATTGTAAAAAAAGTACAATTAAAAATAAAAATAATACCAGTCGAGTCAAACCCACCAAGCCCAGCCCCTTCCTTTCCCTATTACAATGTCAAGGAGTGACCCTTAAAAAAACATACTATTAGCTTCTTTTATAGAGTATTACTTAGCTGAGTCTGTAGGGGACTTTTAGTCTTAGCCTAACTGGTAACCAAAGCTGAGCTAAAGTTTTCTAATTATATGTTAGAGTGAAAAAAATAATTTGATCTATCACGGTACGACCTTCGGCACGTACGTGATCAAGATGGAGGAACGACTTTTATTGGCCTATTCTTCAAGAGTCTCTTAACCAGGTAAAATTTTACCATGACTGTGTTAACGTTGGTTTAAGCCTATAGCAACCAGGGGCGATATAACGTGACTGACTGTTTCGAAAAATGTTGTTTGGCATTATGTAGACATCCGTGTTGCAAGATACACTTATGTATCACAGGTGTAACATGTGTTTTAATATACATGCACTGTTATTGTTACCTTATCTTCCTGTTTCCTCAATGTGCCATTAAAATTTGCTGTTTTCCTCTTTATAGTCCACTCATTGCATGTATATACATAGTAGTAATATGGAGGCACCTTTATCTTGATTACAGAATCAGGGCGAGCTTGAGCGAGCCCCGCGTAGAAGAGAATATCTGTGTGTGTGCGTTTGTGTTTGTGTGTGTGTTACCACGTAATCTCTGTGGATACTTGATGGTAGAACTTCATTGATGCTCCATTAAAGGTGCCATAATTCCACAATTCAAAGGATTTTTGAAAACATATCCAAAGCTACTACAGAGCATTTTGATCGATAGTTTTGCTGGTTGCCATTTTTTCAGACTGCACACATGTATGTCTGCACGTTGTTTTAAAAAATTGTCAGTCACACCTTTCTTCATGGGTCTAAGATGTTGAGGCTAGCTCGAGTCTAGGCCTGATCGTGCTTGCAATGGCATCTAGACTGCTCCCGATATGGGCCTAGCATTTGTAGAAGTTGCTGTAAAGCCATTCATCTTCTGCTGGACTAAATTTCTGCTGGACTAAATTTTCGAGTGATTGTGAGTTTTTTTTTTGGTGTAAAAATGCTAGAGTCCGTTTAATAAAACCGAGCAAAACCAGGTGGTCTGCTCTACAAGTCTACTGTAAGTCTTTACTTAAGTGTGAACAATTTATTGTGTATGCTGGGTTTTACTAAAGTGTGTGGTGCATGTATGTGTGTGTGCTGGACTGTGCAGACTGCTAAGATCTACTGGTGTGTAAGAAACTGTGTAATGTCAGGTCACATTTATATCAAATGAAATGTATATACATGTATGACCGCGAGGGTTGAGCACTTTAGTGCTTTCATATGCACTGAAACCTTCCAAAAAAAGTGGGTGGGGCTCGTTGTAGCTGGTGATGGGCGGGGCTGTAGTGGGTAGGCAATATTGAACCAAAAACAACCTGCAAATATAATGTTAATGCTCCAGCAAGCAATGTATGCCACCTGGAGATAAATGATCAGTGCTTGTTGCCTCTGTACTCAGTTCATGCCTGTTTTTTTTTTTGATCAAATCAATGCCACACCGTAATATGTGCAGAATTTACCTTTGAAATTACACATTAAGCCACTAGGACATGCTCTGACTTATATTCAGTGCAGTTAAAACTGATAATAATTCTTGTGTGGTACTACCCTAATTGGACTATTGCTGATAATTAGTATGGTCATTAGAGTTATGTAGTAACAATCATGCAATTTGATATAAGAGCTGTTCTCTCATTTTCAATCATATGCGTGTGCCACATTATTACTTCACCACGCAAAGTGTGGGAGGGTACAGTGTAGACTATATTAGTCAAACTGCTTGTTAGCAGTTATAAAGCTCAATTAATAGCTAACGGATTTTAATTAATAATATATCAAT
>JAYJLX010050384.1:0-11617 GCA_036873525.1 Chalinula nematifera | reverse complement strand
CTTTGCTAGACTTTTAGACCAACTCTGGTGCTTTTTTACAAACTTATGAACAGATTTTTAGGCGTAAAAAAATTATTGAGCTACTTTCATTTTTTTATTGGAAACCCTAACTAATGGGACTGACTGATAATTGCACTGGTTGCATGTGCTTATATATAACGAAAGCTAGCTTTCAGTATTTACAGTGTATAGGATGCCAGCAGCCATTCAATATTGCATGAGGGAGGAGGCAACATGTCATTGTTATTAACCCGAGCGTGGGCGGAGGGTTATAGTAGTCGCGGTTTGTGTATAGATTATTAATAATCTATGGTTTGTGTGTGTGTGTGTGTTACCACGTAATCTCTGTGGATACTTGATGGTAGAACTTCACTGACACTCCATTGAAGGCGCTTGATATCCATAATTCCACGATTTAAAGAATTTTTGAAAAGATGGCCAAGGTTAAGACAAAGATCTTTGAGTATTTTGATCGATAGCTTTGCTGGTCGCCATTTTTTTAGACCGCGCCCCTTGAGCACATGTTGTAAAAATTGTTTGTCACGCCTACTTACAATTGTTCAACATATGGCCTCTGATGGCTTTTGCTCTGCTTGATTGTGTTTGGATGACGTCTATACTGGCCCTGTTAAAGCCCTAGAATTTTAAGAAATTGCTGCAAAGGCTTTAATCTTCTGCTAGACTATATTTTCGAGTGATTGTGAGTCTTGTTAATGTGAAAATACTGGAGTTAGTCTCAGTAAGGAAACTGATGGTCTGCTTTACAAGTTTACTACATGCTTGTAAGTTTTGACTTAGTTTAATTGGTTGTTTAAGTGTGCAGAATCTTTAGTTCTAAATGAATCTATAGTTTGTGGTACTGGATGTGTATATGTATGTGTGGTGGACAGGATTTACTGGTGTGTAAAGAAACTGTGTGCTGTCAAATCCCTTTTATATCAGATCAAATGTGTATACATTCATGGCTGCGAGGGTTCAGCATTTTAGTGCTTTCATCACATAATTTATGATAATTCACTGAACTTATGTTTGTCCAACAAATGATAAAGTTACCAAGAAAAATTATCATACTCACAATTGTATGAGAGTATAGTATATATTATGTGTAATACAATTGACACACTGGGAGCCAGGTGGGCGGGGCTGCTATCAGCAAAACTGATGGATTAATAAATGATTGCATATGTGCATGCATAGTCAGTATAGTATATATTATGCAATAATGTGTGTAATTGTATTAGAAAAAAAAACTGAATCAGACCAGTCAGAATGCATGCCCATCATGTAGTCTAATATGCAAAAACTTTTTAATCGGAGGCATGCATGTCTAGTTTTGTCTTGCCTAGCTTATTTAAATAATCTCGTTGACATCATTGAAATAAGTGTCTAGCCAGCTGGGTGGGCCAATTACATTGATTATCACATGGTTAAAAAACTGAACACAAATTATTAGTGACTGAAATTAATTGAAGCTACCCACAGCCTCGACTCAAAAATATTGTTTAAAAATACTTTATAACATGGGTAGTCAGCATGCTGGTTTGTATAGCAGTACTGGGTAGCATCAATAATCGGAAATGTTTAAAGTTAAACATAGCACATTCAATACGACATCATAACGATGATATAATGGCTTATCATATAAGCATGGAACACAATTCTCAATCGGCAAAACATCACCTGCAGGCATGCGTGCATGCGCTTGACCAATTATATGAGAAATGATATCACCTGAGACCCACCCACTGAGTTACTGCATGCATTATGAGGTCATATTGAAAACCTTACTGTAATTGCCATGCATGAAAATAACTAGTGCACTAAAGTGCAAACCCTCACCATGCACTGACACTATACTGAGATGCAACGATTCAGTACCACAATAAAGTATACAGTACTGATACCTAGAATCCCACACATGAAATGCACTGAGCTCTTGCTAGCTCTTGAAAAAGTAGTGCTAGAGTCTTTAAAATTTAATTTTAAACTTTTCAGTATAGCTGGTAAGTTAATTTCAAAAAACTGAAAAAGAAAAAAAATCCCACTTACTTCAGCCATTATTGACTATATTAATTCAGTGGGTGTCGTATGTGTGGGGATATATCCGCAAGAGCACCCAATACCTGAATGATCCAACGGTCACATCGAGCATCTCAAAGGTCACCGCAGTGAACTTGATACTTCACTCCACAGACCCGTTCCGGTCAGTATAAATGGGGAGGAATTTCAGGAAGACTCCATCAGGCCATTTTACACACAATGTTGTGGTGCGGTGCAGCTAGTATGATAAACACTTAATTAAGTGACACGGCAAGAAAACCTATATTGTTTGGCTTAGTGTCGTCACTTAATACTGAGTAGAATAAAAAGTGCTATAAAAAAAAATAAATTTAAAATAAAATAAAAAAAAATTCATATAAAAGGAGCACTGAATTAACTGTATATATATGTTGTGGTGGTGCAGTTTGTTAACCATGTGATAATCAATGTAATTGGCCCACCTAGCTGGCTAGACACTTATTTCAATGATGTCAACAAGATTATTTAAATAAGCTAGGCAAGACAAAACTAGACATGCATGCCTCCGATTAAAAAGTTTTTGCATATTAGACTACATGATGGGCATGCATTCTGACTGGTCTGATTCAGTTTTTTTTTTTCCAATACAATTACACACATTATTGCATAATAATATACTATACTGGCTATGCATGCACATATACAACTACTATAAAAATGTTATTAATGGTTATTACTTCTATAAGGTTTGCGCCTGTGTCAAAGATGTTAATACCATGCATAATAACCATGCATATATCAAGTAGATTTTGTGAAGAGGTGGGATAAACTATAATTACTCACACAAGCTAATTTATGATATGTCAATAAACCATGCAAAAATATAAACTCATAAACAAGTTACGTGCAACATTATTAGATATACAGTGCTAAACAAGTTAAGTGCAACATTAGATATATACAGTGCTATATAGTGTATACATGACATGTGTGATATATTGGAGTTATATTGCTATTTGTGCAATTCCATCCCTTCTGTATACAATAGCATATAAGGGTAGTACTGCATGCTTCACTACGGTACAGTACGATCTCATCATAGTTTAAACTCCTTCCATGAGTTCCATATACACAGTCATATCCTATAGGAGGGGCGGTCAGTGTTGTCTTGTCATCTTGAACAGTGTATTTTTTACCAGGAGCCACTTTACACAGCAACATTACACGATAGTCTACAATACCCTGAGTGTAGTCATGACACTTGGATGAATTGGGGGCTAGGTAGAATCCTTTACCGAATCGAGTGAACCGAATATTGGTAGCTATGTAATTCAAGTCAAACCCTCATGATACCACACACTCCACAAGTAGCATCAATGCAGCCACGCCTCTGTGTAATCAGGTTACACCTTACTGAAGTACCATGGAAATATTTTTCAGTCACAGACAGGTTAATTCGAGAGGGAACTTTGGTATTGATGGAAAATTGTTTCTAACTTCGGATTAAAAACTTTGAAAACAGTGACAACATCGTTGACAGAGGGTGGCACACTTTTTTTGTCACTCCAACTGGAAATAAACAGTTGAACCGTCTTTTGCTCTAAACTGTGCTGCAACTCCAGTAATGCTATGCAAGAAATAAAATATAGTAATGCTTGTGAGAAAAAGACAAAAAATAATGTTATTTATACCCAAACTTTCTGCTTGAGCTCCGTGAGAACTTCCACAAAACTCCTTAAAAGTTCCTTTACCACGCTGCTGGGGTAACCTACACCCTGGGAACAAACATAACTCTTGCTGGAAAGGATACTCTTCCTAAGCGAGCCATTGATAATTGAGGAATAAAATCTAACCAAACATTCACCAATTATTCTACCCGAGGCTATGACTTTACCATTTAAAGCAAGCGAAGTGGTGATTGGGGGCTGGTTTTGCATTTCGGTTTGCAATTTGGAACTGATAAAGATCTCGACAACTTTGTCCACAAAAGTCAAAGATTTGTCCATCATAAGTTTGATACTTGCGACCATTACACCATGGGTTCTGGCATTTCATGGGATCCGCACTAGTACTGGGAACTCCACCTTAATTTACACAACAAAAACATAGTTATAAGGCACGACCATATTTGGCAAACAATTATTAAATTCAAGACACATGCATATAAACATTAATTAATATATAATAAGGCAGGCCTGAACAAGTCTATATTATACTAATGTATACTTGGTAGAGATTTCATTAGTTGTCTTTGAGTTGTTTCCTGTAGCATTCTGCCATGAGAGCGACTATAACAGTCATACCATTCATTACAGCCTGAGTCCTTGGGTGCACGAGGCCGCCGGGGAACAACCAGGGAATTTACATAAGTTAGCAGTGGATTGTGGCTTGGATACTCTATATAGTAGCTGTCATTGGTGCAAGACCTGTTTGGTGATAATATAAACATACATATGATTAATCAACAGGCATGAACATGCATGCATGCTGAGGAATACAGTAGAACGGGTGCACTTTAATAAAAAAACCCACTAGCATTATGGATTGACCAATCTGCATAGTGCAAATTTTAATGTTCCATTGGTACCATTTGGCCGCTGTCATACGCCGTAGTTAAATAAATTAAGAAAGGAGGACAATTCATAACTTTATAGTCAACAATATTGACATAAAATCTTTATCATAAACACACAATATCAAAGTACTAGCTAGATATTGCATCATAATCTATAGACGTACACGAGTCAAGAAACATGTTAGCCACCAGCAACTCTATCTAATGCGGGTGTCACCAAACTGTAATGAAATTACCATACATCATATATTGTAATGATTTATTACATCATGCAGTTGACACTGACATATATACATTGTGATTCTGCCAAGCGGATTCCGCCCATACAACGTTATACCCAGCCCCTTCCCTATTGGTTTAATCACCCCTTTCCACCCGCCGCGCCCCCCCCCCAACTGGTCTCAGACTAAAATAGATTGTTCTGACAGGAAAAATTGCTTGTATACTGATCTACACCCCAGTATTATATAGATAGGGTGGGGTTAAGTTTTGAATACGAGTAACATACCCATGCTGATATTATGGGAAGACTTGCCTCTTTTCACTCTAGTAACGTCCATAATTCCACTCTAGTTCAAAACTAACAAATCTTTGACAGTCAATATAAACAGGCAGCTGTTTAGCCGAGCGTGTTTAGCTGAGTCATTATGTCCATGGCTGAGTCTAGTCTCGTATACCCAGACTCACCTGCGGAAGGTCTGGGTACGAGACTAGGCTGAGTCATCATGTTGTGTTTAAAAATAACTTTATAGTAATCCCCCCTGGTAATTTCCCTTCATAAATATTATCATTAAAGTTATTTAAACAAACCTAACCACAATGCATTGTTTATGTTGATATTAACAAGTATAATTATAATACATAGACTATAAATACATACAAAAACACTGAACAGTTTTTAACGCTTTGCTACCACATCTATTCCATCCCTCCTATATACAATAGCATATAAGGGTAGTATTGCTTCACTACAGTATAGTACAATCTCATCATAGTTTAATCTCCTTCCACGGGCTCCGTATACACTATCATATCCTTGAGGAGGGGCGGTCAGGTCTTTTCGGTCATTATACACAGTGTATTTGTTACCAGGAGCCACTTTACACAGTAACATAACACGATAGTCTACAATACCCTGAGTGTAGTCGTGACACTTGGATGAGTTGGGAGCTAGGTAGAATCCCTCACCGAATCGAGTAAACCACGGAATATTGGTAGCAAATAAACTCTTGTCGAACCCTCTCCTACTGATACCACACACACCACAGCTCTTATTAGCACAGGCAGTTTTGTTCTTCACTAGATCACACTTCACTGACGTCCCATGGTAATGTTTCTCGACCGTTTTATCCGAGAGCGTTTTAGTATATGCTTTAAACACTTTCTTCTGGTCCGGATTGAATATTTTAAAAACAGTCACGATGTCATCGGTACTGGGTGGAGCGCTTTTCTTATAGCTCCAGTTAGAGATGAAGTGCTTGCAAGCTTTTTGATACTTAGCTAGATCAGACTTTAATTCAAGTAGTACTATAATTAAATTAAAGTATAAAACATCGTTAATCACCTGGAGTGCGTGGGCAAATGGGTATATAGTGGTCGGTTTGCGTGTGTGTGTTTATTTATATGTGCTATCATGAATCCTATTGATAGATAACTTCAGCAACACTCTATTGAAGGCACTTGACATCATGAAAAATTTGTGAGTATACAAAATTATTATGCATGTTATATGAGGTTGTGTGTGTGTATTTGGCAGGTGAAATGTATTACAAGTTTAGCAACAGTTGTCTGCGAATTATCTCACTTGTGTATTTAGCATCAAGATAATGATGATATCCACAGAATCTTTTGTCTATGCCACTCGTACTAGCACTCAGTCTACAGTTGGGCAATAAACACAGTGAAGTAGGACCAGGAGTCAAATCTATATACAACAGACATAGTATACATTAACTGCATGATTGGTATACGTACATATACCCCGTATGTAATACTATAGTAAACTACATGTACAGTAGATTTTCGTGGGTGTGGTTTCAATACTCAGACACAGCTAAAAACAAGAGAGCAATAAACCTGTTGCTGACGGTAGCGTGGGAGGTACACTTGCACATAATGAAGAAGGGGAAATATTTATAGAAGAGGGGGGGATACTGATAGAAGAGTGCTGCCAACTTCGAGGCAAGCTAAGTGGTTGCATAGGTCCAAGGTGGTACGACCCCCATCCAGATGTTTGTGGAGAGCTTTGATGTAAGTTCATCATACCATTTATAGGTAGTCGTTTCGTTTTTAACTCAACTGCATCAGATGAAGGTCCTATGTACATAATTATAATAATAATAATAATAAATTTTGGTTAGATACTTGGAGCTAGGAGAGAATAAATTATTCCCATAATGAATGTAAAATATTAGATATACTACCTCTCTTCACGCCTCTCCTGTCCTGATTGGCCATTTCACCATATGTAAAAGAAAATACGCTAAAATATCACGACAAGGCCAATTCAGAAGTTATTCCCCAAATTCGGAGTGCTGACTGACAGTGACTGTGCTGAATATATCTAAACCACGCCTACCAACCAGCTGAGAATGCAAGCTGATTACATGATTTACCAACCAGCCAGCTATATAGCTCTGAATGCACAATTACCCCTACTTTCCTCAGCTAGCCAGACATAATAATTATGTATATCTTAAAGACTTGATATAAATCATGATAAATTGGGATATTTTCTCAATGGACTAGTAGGTAAGATATCACTATTGTTAGCAGTGCAGTTTTCTGAAAAATCCGTATTCTTTGCCGCCGCTGGCACTGATAGAATCCCTTCATTGGCAAGCATATAAAGGCATCTGAAATGTATTCCTGAGATTTTATGGAGATCAACACGAACTATAGATAAGGAGGAGGAGATACAATGTAACCATACCTCATGCAATAATTTATATCTTCTATACATACATTCCTGTTAACTATGCTCTATGCTAATTAGTATACAGTGGAACCGAAACTTTTGGGACCAATAAATTACTTCGTTATTCAGAGGTCTTCTTTAAAGAGAAGTTGCTTAAATATTGTTTCATTGGCAAAGGGACGTCAAAATCTTTTCATTACACAGAGGTTTTCATTAAAGGGAGTTTTCATTATCGGAGGTTCCATTGTAGCAATGATGATAATGATTTGATAGCTTACTGCGTCTATCATATGAATGTGTCCGTGTGTAGAGCACTTGTTTCAAGAAATTTGTCATAGCACCTGAAGCCAAAAGCTTTTCTTGTAGTGGTAGAGAATCAAAGTAGTCAAAATCAACAGCAAATGGATTGGGCGGAGCTGGAGTGGTACAAATGGCAACCAGTTCAGCTATAACATCAGCTGGAGTAAGCTCTAACCATGTGAATTGATAGGAAAAGAAATGGAAATCGCAAGGTATGGCGGAAATTGGAGCTAAAATCTACCTTTTTCCTTCCATGATGATGTGGTCTTAAGGTTGAGGGGGTAATCCTTTTCACAGTTGTCCTGTCCAGTGAATCTAACCAATCTCTCGTGGTTGGTACGAATCCACACATAGGGGCAGCTATAACGAGCATACCCGGCAACAAGAAACATTGTACAGTCATCTTCCTGGTCCTAAGGAAATTAAGGAAAGAGTACGGTGTGTTTGGTGACAAGATGATAATAGTAAACAGTTTGGAAATCAATGGACCTGTTCGTTTTCACTTGGACTGGCAGGTGGTAGTCCAACATTAATGGAGCCATAACCGCTTAACCTATGATAGATAGGCTGCAATGATTTATAACAACTGGTTACTGGTTGACTAACCTTCGCTGTTGGTTACGACCAATCATTACTGATTCACTGTAAATAAGAGAGAGGAGATTACATGTACATGTAAGTGGCTAGAGATCAACACACTAAAAAGATGGCTACAAAAATCCAAAACAGGAATACTAGATCAACACAAAATAGCAAACACATGTAGTACGAGACAAGAAACGATTTAATTGCATACAGTTCCTTTGGGAAGGATTCCTTGCTGTATCTTCCAAACGAACTAGCAGGAGAGTTAGTGGCTGACAGTAGAATAGGAACCTAGATTGTAGTAACAGTAGCATGCAATTACACACATGTACGATGTATAGTGGACTAACCGTTGGTTCATTAATAACACTGCAGATCATTTCTTCTCTTCCTCTTAAATGGGTAGCAAAATATCTAAAACCCTATGCAATGCTGCATCATTATGACCACTCCCTCCTGACCACACCCCTTTTAATTTCAGTTTGCACTAAATACCCTATAATGTCCATACCTTCACACATCCTAATTGAACCTGAAGTGATAAATAATTGCTCAGCTTTTTCTTGTCACCCTAAAATTTATTACAAGGGTACAATAAAGAAATGAAGAACATTGTGATTTGGTCACCATTTTAAATAGTTAACTAAATTAAATAAAAATTATAAAATAACTAGACTAGTTAATAAAGTAAATAAACTAAAGAAGTTATAAAATATAAAAATTAAAAACTCGAATTTTAAAATGGCGCGGGAGTCTTGTTGAACTTGAGGGGCTATTCACTATGTCCTCAGCTGTCCATTGTCGATATGTCCGTCTCAGCCCTAATGAAGAGGTAAGGCTGAGCTTCACGGCTGTCTCCATTATTATAATTATTTTTTTTATATTGTAGGCTGCTTTTATTGAAAGCAAAATGAAAGACAAACGAAGAAAGAGATTGATAGAGGTACAGTCAGTCACTGTATTGATACATCAGTTGTCAGTGTAACAATGTCTGGAAATTTTAAAAGTAGTTACGCATTTTTGCTGTAGGTAAGACAGCAAGAAAAGGAATTTGCTCGTTTAGTCAGAGAAAACATTCAACGTAAGAAGAAAGCTGAAGCGGAATTATTGGAACAGCACTTGAAGGTATTTTACAGTATACACTTTTATGGACCTTTTGATAAACTGCCCTTAAATGTATAAATACAAGAATAGGGATACAGTAGGGGGCGGGGAGGGGTAAACTATAGTGGGTGTGTTCACGGTCATCCATTCATTAAGTTTAATTATGGTAGGAATGTGCAGAGAGAAGACACCATAAAGAATTGGCTCAGTTAAAAAAGAAACTCCACCAACAATACCTCAGCATGGGCCAGGGACAACGAGATGCTTTACAAGTTGGTAAGGTAAGTTGCTATGGCAATAGTGGGCAGGGCTATAGTTGCCCCGCCCCCTATAGTATATGACCACATCTCTATACGAATGCCAATAATGATGTACTGTTCTCTATTATCTTAATAGGAGGAAGAGAAACTATTGGAAATGCGTTTTCTACTTGCTTCGCATCAAAGGTTTGTTCCTTGATATTATTTGATAATGCTGTACTGTATTATATGTTTGTAGAAAACTTGCCATCAAGAGACAACAGGTGGCAATGAAAGAGGTTGGTCTGTATAGAGTAGTACTATTCTTGTCACTAATTAATCTGTTATAGTTAAATGAGAGTAGAAGGAATCAGAAGTTGACCAGTAGCGGTCGTCGTGTGGCCATTACCAGAGATGATGCTGGAGCACAGGAAAGGGAAGCAGCAAAGTTATCAAAACGGAACGACCACCAATCCCCGCCCACGTTAATTATGGTATATTATAGTTAAACCATTATGTGGATGAGGTATATATAATAATAGATTCATAAGGGGGTTTTGTTTTATTTCAAGGAATTAGAGCCGTATTTAAATGATTATTTGAGTACCAGGAGAGTTAAAGGGGTGGAGTGTTTTGCCTCCACTTATTTTCATCTACCAGAGAACCTAGTTGACAGAGAGACTCCTCCTGATGACACAGAGGTATATAGCCTACTCATGTACATGCATTAAGAGTACATGAATCGTCAATTACATACATGTACGTGTATTTCATTATATGGTTGTTTAGCCCGATGCTAATCAAGTAGCTCTACAGGTGAACCAAGAGGAAACTCATCGTCAAAAAGTAAAAGAATTCTTTTTTTTTCAGTAATTTTATCTAACAGTACATGCTTATATTAGCATCTCTTGGCTGTACATGAAGAACATAGAGAGAAGGCAAGATTACGCCATAAACACGCTTTGGCCAAGTTACAACTAGAAAAGGTTAATAGGAAAATATTAATAGATAGAGTTCGCTAACTGTACTGTGGTTTCCATACAGGATAAAGATACTATGCTTCATGAACTCAGTTTGCTGATGAGAGAGGATAGAGCTCACAGACAGAAAGTGCTGCAACAGATTCCAGTAATGTTACTTAAGAAGAAAGACAGCTAACTACCTATGTCTCTATCTGTCTCTCTCCCTCTTTCTTTATTTCCAGAATAATGTATTCCAGTCTGTTCAGGATAGATTACAGCAACAAGAAGAAGAGCAACGTGAATTAGAGTATGCGTTTGAAAAGCTGCTATCAGGTAACCAATAACTTTTGACACCATCATACCCACATATATAACACACTCAACCAATGATAGATCAGGAGAATATAGCACCACTACCTAACCCTACTCTTCCAACCTTGGCTCCCTTTTCTACTGCTGAGCAATCAATACCCGATGCTAATCGACCACGCCCCTTGACCCCTCCCACTATTCCTATACCATTATCGTCATCATTAGTGACTCCATTGCCAGCAGAGAAGAACCCAGTTATCAAGCAACAGCTGAACAATGGTGGCAAATCATCTGTAGTTGTACCCTGTGGTACGTGTGAGGAGAGTGACCTTAGCATACACACTATACCGCTATCGGAGATTACCTTGTTATCAGGGACTAACCCTTCCAGTGGAAGATCACATTCGGATGGTAATACCGGTCAAACCAGTTCTGGAGACAGCGTCAGAACAAGTAATAACACAGGGACAACCTCTGGAGGTACAGAAAGAGATAGATGAGTAATGTTATAATGTTACCCTTACTCCCTCACTCTCTCTCTCTCTCTCTCTCTCTCTCTCTCTCTCTCTCTCTCTCTCTCTCTCTCTCTCTCTCTCTCTCTCTC
>JAYJLX010050362.1:0-11622 GCA_036873525.1 Chalinula nematifera | reverse complement strand
TTGATTCAGGTACCCAACTCATCTGCTGAGAAGGCTGCTGCCATTTTAGAGCTTTATCCCACTCCCTCCCAGTCAGTACTAAAAAATACATTATACAATGATACGCAGTCTATAAAATACATTATTACACATACACACATGTACTGCTGTTTGCTGTAGTTTACGAGATGCGTATACCAAGTGTACTAGTGAAAAAGATCGAGAAAACCTACTCACTCCTCTTAGAACTGGAGAATGTAAAAGGTATAAGCATCTATTGACAGATTATTTGCAAGATACTTTACTGGGTTTTTTTTTTTTTTTCAATGCTTAGGAGATTTGGTCCACTCCTGAGTTCGTTGATGTATAAAATATACTGGAAAGGGAGTGCATCATAGCTAGTGTATAATGAATGGACTGTATCATACTATATATATAGTTAATCCATGCAAGTATATCATTATTTGCTGGCAACACAATTTTGCACTGTATTATACTGGCACTATATGCATAACCAATATTGTATATTTTCAATTGTTCATTTTTTTTTTTTTTGGATTACAAAAAAAAACAGTTATAATAATTTATCTTGTTAATTGTTCATTCATTTTTTTTGGATTACAAAGAACAGTTGTATACAATATTACATCTTGTACTTGTAATTCCGGATATGTGATTGAGGATAGATCTATATGCAGCCTTGTGTAGCCAGACACTGCCACAACAAGATACAACCTCTAGCATATACTCTATATAGCCAGACTCTCCCACTACAAAACTGCGTGGGCTGCATACAAGACTAGTATTGCCTCACAGTCAATTTAGATTCACTGGCCTAGCCTTTTTGGTTAAGATTGATGAGCATGTAATATTATAGCAAACTCATCAATGGTATGTGTTAATTAATAAAGCTAAAAAAAGATCAAAAGATTATAAGAATCAAATGTTTTAAGGCTGGTACGTAAGTGGACAAGCCCAGGGCTGGCTGATTGTATAAACCTGCATTATTGCACAATAATTATATTACTTGTACATGTGTGTGATATCAGCAGACTACGTTATATTACAATAGGTGGAGCTGACAAGCCGTATACATACATGGATCAAAAAGATTATAGGAAATCCAACAATTCAGTTGATTTGAAGTGGCACCTGCATGCAGGTCATTCACACAACCTTGGTCCACCATTACAATGACACACTCAACTTCCTCATGAGAAGACAAGGGTGAGAAAGAAACTGTCGTAGAGTTAAACTATCATTCTGTTATTTATTCACCTCTAAATATTATTGCCATGCTTATCTATTAATGCAATGATGGTTAGAACTATAAGAAGCTGGTTGGATATGTTAGAGGACTGGGTTATTTGACCTTTGACCTTTGGGTTGAGTTGACCACTTATACATTGAATAGTGTGTGACATGTATATAATAAAGTCTGTACTGAGGAACATCTTTTAATTATTGCAGGTGTACATTGACTTCAAACAAAAGGATGTGTTTAGATGCACTAGAAGTTTTTAAGCATGCTGTACTAAATAACAAGTAAAAAAATTGCCCAGAGTAAAAAAAGCCAAAATTTGAAATGCCACAAATGTTGTTTGACCAAGTTTTGGTATGTATATTAAAAAAAATTGGAGGAGGTTGGACACAATGAATTAGCCATTAATAATGTAAACTTTTGATTTCAATATTAAAGAATACAATGGGAATATACCATTAGCACAATAAATATAATTGAAACAACTTTTCAGTGGGCACTAGCTAACCAGATTATTATCAGTCAATATAAAATATGTATTACAATTGGTTGTTCCTCCTATTCTCTATAGTTTTTCTTCTATCTCCATCAATCCATGGTGTCAGTGTTGCTCCAGATGATGTCCAAGAATATTGTTTGGGCCTATCTACAAGAGAAACTGTCCCTAATAACCGTAAGGTGCTGCTAGACACACAGGACTATTTAGATGGGAGTCTGGTATTATATGATGGAGGTAGTGGTATATGGAGATCAGAAAACTTTGACGGGCAAAGTGATCCTTTTACTAAAGTGAGTATTAAATATTATTGTGAGCTATTGTGTATTCTAGTATTGATGTTTTAAAACTAATTTTATAGTGGAGCGATCGATCTCAAGGCATTTCATGTCAACACATTTTCATAGCTTGTGATCCTATGAATGATCCTAATGATCCTCCTCAGAATAACTGGATGATAACACAATATATTAATATTACTGATGATGGAGTGGATGAACTGGTGATATTCATGAGGTTTTCTACATCAGGTGGGTTGCAGTCCTGTCCTTTCTGTCCTGAATCCTTCAAGGTTCGGTCGTATGACACTGATGTTATTGATGAGATTGGTAGAAGTAACCAATCACTATATAGTGACACGGGAGCTAAGTTCTTCCATACTACGAGTATTGAAGCACAAGAATCAGCTATAAGCACATTACCAATAACAGCAAAGGGAACATATCTAGCAGTAATTGATTCAGGATCATGTACTAATATTGAACGTATATATGTATTTTACTATGTGTGTCCGTATCAAGTGGTCAAAATGGTGGAATACCCTGAGACAGTGGCCCCTCCCATTACTAATCCACGGGACAGACCAGCCACTGGTCAATGTATTGCTAACTCCAGTCCAGTAGGCAGAGCTAGCCTTGATCTGGACTGCGATAATGGTGGATTATGGGAAGATAGTGACGTATCGTGCTCCTGTAACCCTGGTTATCAACCTAATCAGGATACTTGTGAACGTAAGTAGGAATTATATTACCAACAAAACTTATCATTGCCAATTATTGTTTCAGCTTGTATTGAAGGAGAGTATAAGTATGTCCAGGGTAATAGTGAGTGTTTGGAATGTCCTGATAACAGTAATTCAACCAATCGTGGAGCAGTAATGTGTGAGTGTATTAATGGATACTTTAGAGTAGACACTGAGAATGCTACTGTCCAGTGTACAGGTAATTAGTTTCAGGCTGCAGTCTGTATTATCATATGATATTATGTGTGTGTTCCTCATATAGCCCCTCCCACTAGACCAGTAGATGCTATAGCTGATAGTATCGGAAGCACATATATCAGTATTAGGTGGTTCCCGCCCACCAGTAATGGAGGAAGGACAGACGTATCTTATAAAGTCACCTATACTAATGGTAGTTACACTGATCATGTGTTCAGTGTGGGCGGGGATTCGTTGTCCTATAATATAACTGGATTGACTCCATTAACACAGTATATCATTAGAGTAACATCAGTTAATGGAGTATCAGACCAGGACACTGATAATGATGACCAAAGGACTACCATAATCACTGTTAGCACAATGGGTCAAGGTTAGGAAGAGTTTATAAAAGAAATCTATACATATTGTATAGTATATCATTGCTGGGTGTATCACTATACAGTAGAAAAGCAATATATCAGCAAATTTTGAAGGTCCTATATATGCAAGGTTAACTATACAAGCCCCACTGAGCAGTTATATCCAGACATTCCCAAGGTGATATCTGTGGATATTGCCTAAGTGGTTTGTACAAATAAACCTTTGATTATACAGATAATAGATTTAGATAAACATTGATACACATATGCACATTACTGACTAGCATGGCAGTATTAGGTATGGTGTGTTGAATTATTTGGTATAATTATACTCCTTTAATATGTACTATAATTATCACTATATTATTTTAATAATTGATACAGATTGCACAATAAACACTAGTTCTATAAACACTACGAGCACTATAAACACTATAAATGAGGAAACAGCTGTGAATCGTTTCACTGCCATATCGATAGCTGTTCCTTTGGTAGTGGTGATATTGATTATTGTTATTATTGGTGTAATAGCTGGTCTGGTGGTCATATACATTAGAGCTAAACCAACAACAAATAAGGATAAAGCTGAACATAATGGCACAATTAACCCGGAAGAAGAATACAATTATCAAATGAATATTGCCTACTCAGCTATTCAACCACCACTATCATCATCTCATCATGGTGAGGTAGTGTATGAAGAAGTTCAATAACAAGTAATACACAGCACAATACTCCCAGTAATGGCACATTATACAACTGCACAACTGATTTGTATTTTTGTCTAAAATAATTGTGTACATTTAAATAAATTTTCAGTTTTGTCATTTATTCAATATTTCTCCTGGAGTATATCCTTATTGCTGTTTAAACACAACTATTCAATAAACAAACATTGAATACCTCTTAAAGCCAAGCAGTCAATCGATCAATTAATCTCATCATCAGAGAATGAATCAGCCAGATCATTATCACGTGCCATCCGTAATCATGGTTCTTATGTATTGTGATTAACTATCCTCTGTTGCTTCAATGACTTTGCTTTTATTGAATACACTTCACCATCTCTATACTGTCTTCTAGTTCATTTATCACTGTATAGTGAATATACACTGAGCATTGATCAAATACAATATTACTAATATAAATACTGACCTTCGATATGTTGAAAGTTCTCCATGAGTACTGGTTTTATCACTTACAATCATTGTATTGATGTCTGTAACATAACACGATTGATCAACTTTCAGTTAAGAAACTTTTCAGTATCAATTTGACATTAAATAAATACAATCTGCCCCTTTCCTCCTACCTTATATCCAGCTGTACAATGCAATGTGTTCAATAACTGACCTTTGCATGCAATTTAGCCGGATGCTTGCAAGTATTTTGATATAATCACAAGTTCTTGAATGTTTAGGAGATTCGGTCCTCCTGATTGAATTTGTTGATCATATGCTGGAAAGGGAGTGCATGCATTATTGAATGGAGTACTGTATAGCTAGTATGGAATGTATCATACTATAATAGGTAATCCATGCAAGTGCATCATTACTGACTGCATGGCAACACAATAATTTATGTTACTCCAATTTACTGTATTATACTGGTACAATACAATGTTATATACATTACTAATATTCAGTTGTTCTTTTTTTTGGATCAGTTACAAAGAACAGTTATATTTATCTTGCGGTTAATTGTTAATCACTTTTCTGATTATTTGCAAAGAATAATAGCAAATTACTACTTTCTGACTCAATACTCACTGATGCTGGCTTCATTATAAGGGAAATCATTCACATTACAAAACAGGTTGACCTCCGAGGAGAGGACAACCTCTGAATAGTTGTCAAAGGCTATTCCCCCCAGGTGCCTGTTATTAAGAGGTCCCACTGTATATATAGAACACTAGTTGATATTGTGTGTCTTTCTCCTGTATATAGTGACCCCAATAAACCAATGTTGTGTAGTAGTTTGGATTACTGGATATACTGAGACCAATCTGTAGTTCACCCACACAATCTCCTGAGCTGAAGCAGACCCTGCTACACCTCATGAATAAGGTAATAGGTATATTTAGTGTAGTCATAGCTTTGTTTGCTAACACACATTCTACCACTATACTCGCAGCATCTTCTCTCACAAGAGAACTTCAGGCTTCTCCTTGCTTGAATCAGAGTTAGTTAGTTGTCCTATGTAAAGTTATAAAGTGAAACTAGTGATTTTATTATTATTATATTATATGTTTCAGATATAGATGTTGACTTGTTTGTAGTAGAGGAGAATTATCGTAAACAGACGATACTAAGATTAGCCCAGTAGGTTAAACCTATTATTATACCCCTTTACCCTCTTTATGTCCTGTCCCCTTTACGTCCTGTCCTATATTGCATGCAGACAAAAGGATCCAGATATGTTCCAAATAGCTATATATTTCACTGGTCGTTATGAAGTCAGTAAATGGGAGGTGTGTCTGACTCAACTCAACTGGTTATTGACTCAGTCAGGGTAAGTGATGTAGTATACTAACTACATGTATATCAGTGTATGTCAGCTTGTTTTATTACTTCCTAGATTATCTGCTGATGGTATAAATCAGCGTGTTGGCCAATTAAAGCTAATGGTACACTACTAACTCAACCACAGAGGGTGAATTTAGTTGTACTGAAGGGAGGGGGGGAGCAGGTGGGACAGCTAGGAATATATGATTTGTACATGTACATGTATGTTGTGTCCGATATGTATAGTTGGCTGATGAACTTGTTGATAAAGTGTATAACTGGTTACCCTCCACACAGTATTCACTACTGTATCAATACTACACGTTCTTACAATGGACTATTGAAAAGGGAGCTAAAATATTGGTAAGCGAAGGAGAGGGGAGGGGAGATAACCTCATGTGCCCTCATATACTCTCTCTCCATGTGTGTTATCATATATTGTATATTTATCTTGTGTAGGGCGCTGAGTGTTCAAACACATTTAAAGTTGCTCAAGTCGTTTCAAAAATCGCTTAGAGGTAGTTATAAGGTGCAGCTTATGTTTTATTAATAACACATTAATATTATATTAATTGATATGAGCTAATTATCATGTGATAATGAGTGGGCTGACCCATTGAGTGAGCTGGTTCCCTCGTTACAAGACCACAATGTTCGTGTTGTAGCTGAACTAGCCTCTGATATACCCATTGAGGTTAATCACTAATATAGTTATTATTATTATTATTATTACATTAATTAACTATTAATAATAGGAGGGCCAGTATTTGTCCCCGGACATGGTTTACGCGGCTTTTGTGATCAAGAAATTTAGACAAGACAAAGCGACAAGTGATACTGTAAGCTAGTAATCTCATTTAAATGGCCGTTGTAACTTTTATGATTAGAATGCTGTTTGTTTTAGGATGAATTACGTGCCAGACTAAAGGAGTGTCAGGAATACATATCACTCCTGGATCCTGACCAGTTTAGGAGGGTGGTCAGTGAGATTATCCTCAGCGCTACATCATTACAGCAGGTATGAGAGTATGTTCACCGCAGGCACAGACCTGTTTTATAGTATTGTCACCTAATGTGTATTATATGTGCGTGTAGATGACTATGGATAATCGAGTGAGTCTGTTAAATATATTTATCGATATTAGCAGTCGTAGAATCGCTGGGGAATCCAAGTCACCTAACAGGTATTCAAGTCCCATAGGGCGCTTGCGTTGGCGAATTGCGTGGGCGTTTTATTTCCGGTTTTGGGCAATTCCAACCGGTTCGCCGCCATGTTGAATGGATGAAATGTATGGAAGAGATAGGATTGGAGACCGACAAATGGCTCTAATTTACGAAATATGCCGGTGTTTCTCACAACAAGACCAGCTTTGCTAATGTTTTTTGGAGCTATTTAGCATAGTTGTTGTGCTAAGTCTGATTTAGCTTAGTTTTTGAAAGCCCCATAGAAGCTCCTACTCTCTGGCCAACCAAGTTGGCGGCCATTTACGGGAGTTTCAAGAATATACGGAAGTATCCGTGTCGGTTTCACTTCCGTGCAAGCGCCCTATTGTTGTACATGTACATGTACATACAGCAGACTTAGTTAGCAGTTGTATAAGATCACTGTTGCTAATTTCTGTTACAGTTCAAAAAGCTCACTAGTGAGCTCAACCTTTACAATTAAGAAACACATTGACTCCTTGAACCAATCTATCTTACTTTCCACGCCACCACTTGAAGTGGACAAGGTCAGTATAATTATGAATTAACTATTTTATAACTTTAATTATAATTAAAGCTGTAATTAGGGCACCTGGAAGGGTATAATTGAGGAGTATGACCTTTCACTAGCTGCAACAGACAAGGTGTGTTGTACTGTATAACAGAGATGGTTTGTACATTACTGATTAAATACCTCCATTATTAACTATACACTATAATCCTATACTGCTGTCTATATTAAACATTGTAATTATTCATACTGTATGTTATGTACGTAGGTGTCTGTCCTTGCCCAGCGAATATGTGGTATTGGTATAGCTGTGACCACCATCAATACTCTATTGAACCTTGCCAATGGAGTCAGGGATCACACACTGACTGTGAAAGACATTATCCAGCAAACACTAACAGATAGTTTATCCAACACTAATGATAGAGATACCCACAGGTACAGTTATAGTATAATAGTATAGTATGTATAGTATTGCCCAAGTATATTACTGAATCTCTCTCTATAGCTATTCTCCAATTGAAAGAATAATAATATCAGTAGCTAAATACGAGAAAGAAAGGTAGCTAGCTAAATAATATCCATTTTCCTTTGTCATGTATTAATTTGTACATGGTGACTTTAAATATTTATAATATAGAACACTAGTTGATATTGTGTGTCTTTCTCCTTGTATATAGTGACCCCAATAAAACCAATGTTGTGTAGTAGTTTGGATGTACTGGATATACTGAGACCAATCTGTAGTTCACCCACACAATCTCCTGAGCTGAAGCGGACCCTGCTACATCTCATGAATAAGGTAATAGGTATTTAGTGTAATCAATAGCTTTGTTTGCTGACACACATTCTACCACTACTCGCAGCATCTTCCTCTCTCACAAGAGAACCTCAGCCTTCTCCTTGCTTACCAAACACAGTCCATTATATCTGATGACTTTGCAGATGTTGAGGTATACATACATGTACCCTTGCTTAATTAAAAATCTACTTGATAATTGATGCCTATAAGGAGGGTATACATGTATATGTATGGGCGTATACATGTATCGTACATTAATCGATTTTATGTACTTCACCATGTATACTGTAGGTCTCTATTGATCAAGTATTAACTAAAGATGGTCAGCTAAAGTTGTTTTCCAATCTCCTTCAACAATCCACCAGCCTTCATGTGAATTGGATACATTAGCTTCATTACTGCTCTCTTGGCCTACGAATACCAGGTTATAATGACTATAGGCCATCTATATTAATTTTGTTATCATCGTAATTAATATTGGTACCACTATCATGTGTAGTGGAGTCAACCCATTGTTGAAGTGTTGGGTTAATCTATAATCACAGCTATAGCTGGTCATAATGAGATTGGGTGTGGCAGTAAAGCCGTATCCATGAGGGGTAGACTAGAAGGAGTATCATTAGAGGTATATATTATACTTATATTGTTGATTATATGGTATTTAGTACGTTGCCACAGGACAATCAAAATATTATGAGTATATTATTTAAGAAAGACAAGAGGTCAGCACTGCAGTTAGCCCTTGTGTCACCTCATCATGTTTTACTAAAGGACATACTAAAAAGAGTTAGTTATTCGGTATAATTGTGATTAAATTCATTAGCCTAGTGCCCCCGCCCACTCATAGATATCCTTAGATGAGCTACCGTTGATTGCAGATCAAGCTACAATGGAGTTGATACTCAATGATAAGAGAATCCCATCTAAGATTGTTGCCACGCCTCTTTACGAACTAGTGTTTGAATCTGGTAGATTCTACCACAGTTGACGATGAGAAGAATTCGTTAGAGAGTACATCAGTTGATAGTACAGCAGCTGAACTCAGTGATGGAGAATCTATTGCTGCTGTGACTCCGCCCAGTGAAGTGGTCGTACGAACTGCTCAGCTTTTGCATGAAGATGGACTAGTCATTGAAGCAGGGTCCATGATGTTACTAGCCCAAGGGACTCATGTTACTGTCAGCAACATTTCTGCGGCATTTATCAAGTTACTCCACTCATGAGCTACCACACCCATACATGCTCGTCATCAACAGAGCCAGTGCAATCAACATTTCAAATTGATTATTAATTTTTTTTTTTATACCTTCAAGTTGATTGTTCATCTAATATACGGTATCGTAAATCAGAAAATTTTCATTGTGGTTTTATTTTCCTAAATGCCTCTGACAACGAAAATTAAAACAATGAAAATTAATTGTTAGCCTGTACAAATTGAGTTAAAACCGTCTCACTAAAAATAAACTGAACATTAAAATTATAACACAATTTTTAATTTTAGTTCACAAAATGTCAGTTCACAAATTTAATTTTTACAGCCGAAAAATTTCCCTTTTTGGTAGTGCATGATCAATGCTAATGATACTTAGATCTAGTAGCGTATGGCACATAAGTGAATATTAATTGATATAAAATTCTTGTAGGAATTAAAGCCGGGTGTGGCTGGGCAAAATTAATATTTCGATAAAAAAATAATGGGTGCATGTATGTGGCTGCAGCGTGGCCTCTTTAAAATCATAGTACACTCATGCATATAGCAGCTAAGATTTTTGAATTCATACATGATAGCTAATGATGTACAGCATATGCATGCAGTTTAAGGCAGCACTGAGTAGACTAGCTATAGCTGCTCTATATATTTCCAATTGCAATAAGCTTGTTTGTGTAGCCAAGTGTAGCCAAAGAAATAACTCAATAGCCGGCATATAATTATATAATATGCATGCTGATAAATTAAGGCTTGGCCCAAATAATTGCATTCATCATGTTAAAACTTTACAGACATGCAATTACGATGGACAATAATAATTATGAACAGTTATTGCACATGCTCTGATGGTCGGTAGGACTCATATCGTTCCTGTCAGCAGGGATAAAATAATGAGCCAATACGTACAGTGATGTGTTTTGAGATCCCCAGCATGAGGCAGTACTATTTTCAAACATCTGCGAGAGAGCTCAGTTTTCTCCATAAACAATACCCATACCTTTCCGATTAAACGACTGCAATCTTGAGACTTGATGGCCCTATTAAACAACGTACGTCTTGGAACATGCATGCTGCATTTTGGTATGTCTTAAGGCCACGGCAACAGTTGTAGGCAACAATTGCAAGCAATGATATTGCCTGAAAATTGCCTGGTGTATAATGCATAGACCTATTACTTGCAATTTTGTTGCCTGCAACGAGTTGCCTGGAATAGACACTACTTCTATTCCAGGCAACACTGTAATTGCCTGCAACTGTTGCCTGAAAGTTGCCTCGTGTATGGTGGCCTTTACAGCTCAGTCTAGTGCCGACTATGGTTAAAATATTATACTTTCTTCCTTGATGGGACCTTTTTACTGTTCTCTCGCGTAGTCCTTTCCCGGCGGCCAGGCTCAAACTCAAAGTCCTCATCATCCCCACAAAGAGACAAACAAACCTGACTGAAAATCGTAGTAGAATGCGGGATAAATCGAGTCGCGTGTTTGGCGGGTTTGAGCTAGCAAGCTAGCTTGGCAGTAGTCTGCTTCACTAACAGACTTGAGGAAGACCGTCGATGTGCTGCTACTGATCATGTACAGCTTCCCTCCCGGTCAATTGTACGGGAAGTAACTGACGTAACTTCCTGTGACGTCATAAACTAACCAAACCGGTTACCAAACCAGTTAACCAAACCGATCAACCCACAATAGGTTTGCCCAATCGCTCAGTATAAAAGGGGACCAATTTTCACTGCTGGGTTCACTTTCGGTCTATAATGCAACACTTGCATTATAGACTCCCCCCAAGCCCAAGGCCCTTCCCCCCCTGAGGTGACATCACTTACAGGTCGGGTTGGTTAGCCAGGGCGGGTAAGGGTGGAGTGTTAATGTGATATTGTATTAATGATGTCACATTGACATTCCAACATCCGCATTATACATGTGAGGGAGAAGGTGGGGAGGTGGGGCAGCGTGGGGGGAAGGAAGGAAGGAGGTGGGGCAGCGTGGGGGAAGGAAGGAGGTGGGGGAAGGAAGGAAGGAGGTGGGGCAGCGTGGGGGAAGGAAGGAAGGAGGTGGGGCAGCGTGGGGGAAGGAAGG
>JAYJLX010050351.1:0-11627 GCA_036873525.1 Chalinula nematifera | reverse complement strand
AAACTAACCTTCCATTTCTTCCCTTCATTGGTGGCCCTGGGAATGAACTGCCCATCGAAGAGATGAGAGAATGGTCCGTGACCAAGGTCATGACACAGACCTGCTATTTTAACACACAGTATGTCAGACTGAGTGATGTTCAGCTCAGGTTGTCGTCTAGCTATGCTCTCAACAAATTCCCCAGCCAAGTACGCCACACTGTTGTTATAAAACAAGGAATATGAACATATAGCTGACTAAAGGCAGCTCAAGTTGAGTTGAGGATTTGCTCGTTGTATATTCATTGACATTAACAGCACAATAATTACCATTTGCAATGCAACAAGTACAAGAAGAGCATGCATGGGTGGTGCACAGATGTAATTAATGAATTTTAGATGAATAACCAATGAGCAAGTCCTCAACTCAATACAAATCTTTAACTAATCTCAAATCTAACCCTATGCAGTGCTCAAATCTATTGTGACTAGCTCCTGGAAACACAAAGTACCCCCCTCCTAAAATGCATTAATTTCAGTTAATAGTATCTGTGGCTAATATTGACTCCGCCCACCTAGCTGTTTGATGTATCGTAGCCTCTGAAACTGGGGCGTGTCCATTATTGTAATCAAAAGTGGGTGGAGCTCTATATGACCATGTATTGGGTCGTTAAATACCTTGAAATAAATTAGTTAAACATAGCAAGCTGATATAAATATAACTCTACGTAAAAACAGTACCTTCTTGTTTCCTTGGCTGTTTCGTGACACTAGCAGCTGATTAATATGTTTCATTAGCTCCAGTTGAGTACCTACAGCACTACATATATATAAAATTATATATAATTATATATATATATTCTATATTATATTATATACACACAATATACCGTAAATCGGGAATTTTTCATTGTGGTTTTATTTCGTATAAGCCTCTGACTACGAAAATTATAACAATGAAAATTGTTTACACAATAATTATAGAGCCTGTACAAATTGAGCTCAAACATTAAAATTAAAAACACAAAATTTTTACAGCTTAAAATATCCTGATTTAGGGTAATAGTGTTTCCTTATAAGAAAGTTTCAATATTTTCAGAATAGATATTCTGAAGATGTGGCTTTGCAGTTTATGTAGCAACAATACTCTTTTACCCGGGAATTTACTGAACATATTTAAGTAATTATACAATAGTTTTTTTTTTTTTTTTTTATAATTATTAATAAACTGACTCAATAGCTAAAGCTAGCACAATGAGTCAAATATAACATATATCTAGTATATATATTAATAATTATTTGTATTATGATATATCGTGACTATGAAAAGGTGCATGATTACTCAGTTAAAAAGTGAAAAAGTGAATATTTAAAAGATGAGGTTGTTGTGCATTGTCCGATGTTGATGGGGAGATTGTTCCAGAGATTAATTGCAGATGGTATGAAGGAAAATGTGTATGCTTTAGTATTACAAAAAGGGGATAAAAGGGTTAAATTATCGAAGTGACGTATGGGGTATTTGGGTGAGGGTTTAAACTGAAGGAAATGGGAATGCGGAAAACTAATTAAATTATAGATAATTTTATACAGTAAGATGAGTTTGGAGATGCTGCGTAATGTATGGAGTGATAATGTGTTACAAGTATTTAAAGGCCTTTTCACACTATCACTTTCATTGCACTATGATGCGCATTGATTGCGTTCACACTGGAGCACGTGAGAAACGAAGCGTTGCAATGCGCTTGAAAACCGATCCACCTCTGGAGGTGAATTGATGCGTACTGAAGCGTCATACTAGCTAAAATCTTCCGTTTCTGCTCTTACTACGATGGGAGAAGCGATACTAAATGCCTGGATGTGAAGAAAAGCCCTGTATTCACCGTTTGGAATGCCTTTTGCTCGTTAAAAAGCACACGCCCGAAAGAGGTAAGCCGTTTTCTTCGGGCTCGAGCACATTCACTATTCTGTTTGACCCACAATCCTTTCTTTTTTATTTAAAACTTACAAAATAGCTGTAACAACTATCTGAGAACATATCCTGGAAGTTTCAGGTCGCAACTTTTAGTAACAAACACTTGTAGAAACGCACAAAAACAGCATGATACTCGAAGCTATGCTCGAAGCCATTTTCTTGACCCCACCCTTTAATGTTTAATTATTTTTAATGAATTTCATTAGTGTGAACACAATCAACACGCATCATCACGCTAGTGTAATCAAAGCGCTTTGAAGAGCTTCAGGAAGTGCTATAGTGTGAAAAGGCCTTAAAAGGGTGACTGAGCCTGCCTTCCAGTCTCGGATGCAAACCTGTAGGGCGAACCTTTGGGTTAAATGATATAACATGGGTTGCCACACCCATTAAACGCCACGTCGTCAGAGTATCGTCTATGCATTACCTAATGTTCATTATAGAGAGGTGACTTGGGGTCAGGGTGGCCAAGTGATCGAACTGGATTTTGTGTGCTAAAAGGGGGTGTGGCACAGATAACCAATTGTAACATAGTAATGTCCCAATTCCTTCTATACACGTGCACTATATCGAATACTACATTACACAGAACTCCTAACCTTCAAACTTTTGACAGATTTCGTGTTCAAAACCCTTTCCTCGGAAAAATTCAGCAGCTTCACTCTTGAACACACATTCTGTGTGACGTCCTTCTCATCTACAACAATACGGGGTTTCTTAAGCACCACTGGGAGCAACTCAGCCTCGGGAGGCTTCTCGACGACACCAAACCTTCTCTTTCGATTTGCCATTTTACACCGTCTACCGCCGACGCACAACCCACGTGGTTATGCGTGGGTGGTTATTCCAATTATCGCCCGTATTGACACGCCCACATGTGAGAGGGAAATACAAAGTCATAAAGAAGAAAGAACCTATAAACAGATTTCGACACAAGCTAGTGACATCCTGAAAACCTATGTGAACGTGAGTGATGTCTCTTGACAGTGAAATAGTTAAAGCAACGGAGAATATTAACGAAGACCATGACCTCCCACCTTTCAACCAACGCTTTGAAAGGCTAAAGCCATCCAGGTAAACTCGATAAACCTACAACATTAGTAATTTAATTTAGAGGATTGTACTTATGGTTCTGTAGAGAGTTGTTAGAGTTTTACAGACACAAAATAGCAGAATACGATACAGAATATCAACAACTGTTCAAAAAACTAGAAGGTTATACTCGTGTGGAGAAAGACCTAGTTAGTACGTTGCCATAGCAACAATACTGGGTTAGAGGGAGGGGTCGATCGTATTATTGTATTCGTATGTAATGCTAGGAGAAGAGTCGTTGGGAGAATCGTCAACACGAAGATGAGATAAAGCAGCTGCAACAAGCACTAAGTGATATGCAGGTAAAGTAACTATATTAAATATAATGTAATTAGTTTGCTATATCATTGGGAACAAAAGAATTGTGTACTGTATAAAATATCATGTAGTTAGAGTACTAGCAGGAAGTCTATACTTTACTTGTACCTAGCTTATACTAACCCTAACCCCCTACATTGCAATGTATGGACTTCCTTCGGATACTCTAGCTAGCTACTTCATATAAAGACTGCTAGATCGACTTTGATTCATATCAACTACATGTAGTCAGCAAAACATATCAGCTAGGGTAGTTCTTCAATTTTGTATAGTCTATGTAATTGTGTTTTAGTAGCTATTGTTTGTGTATATACTAGGTGTATTTGTTTCAAGAGAGGGAACATGTGCTTCGATTATACGCTGAAAACGATCGCTTGAAAATACAGGAACTAGGGACAAGGAAGAAGATACAGCAGCTGCTCACTTTACCCCAAACACACCAAGGCGGAGGGGCAGGGGAAGGGAGGGAGGCAACGTACATGTTCAAGGAACCAGGATTAGAGCAGTAAGGGAAAACCCATACACTGTACCATAGATAATAGAGTATAAAACGGGATATGAAACGAAGTTGGTACTGTAAATGAATTTCTTCCGGTTTTTTCTAATTCACCACAATTTTTTTTAATATTGCGCAATGTTTATTTGGCTTATTGCTATTCCTTAGTATTGATAGGCGTACAAACTCGCGCTGGCTCTGTACCAACTTTAAATTTCCTATTCTTATACATGCAATAATTGTTCCCGCCCTTCGTTGTTTCATATCCCATTAGGTACTCTATTATCTATGACTGTACTGTCTGTTCATGGTGAATTAAGGATTAACTCATTAAATATTCATCTATTCATTAATTACGCCCACGCATATACCACCCACTCACTTATTATATTTGCACTCCCTCTCTTTCATCTCACTAGTGTCCTCATACAGCAACACCGTCCCAGACCGGAACCTAATGACCAGGCTACGCTCTCAGTCAAGAGTGGAGGGCGTGGCCCGGGAGGTCATAAGAAATCATCCAGCAATAGAGGTAAATAACCATGGCTATATTATACAAATCATCACATTTGTTTTGATACTCTAATAAATATTTTTTGCCTTTTAGTAAAATCCAGTGCGAATAAAGAGAATCGTAGTGACAATATTAATGACGACAGCAGTGATACAATACCAGATACAGAGACCATGCTATTAACTGTAGAGGCAGTTAGTGCTCAGTTACAGGAACACACTAAACTATGCAAAGAACAGGTTATTCACTATATTATATACACAGACACTCATTCACTACTTATATTATATACATACCATATAGGGCCAAATTTGGTGAGGCTAAAATTTCATGAATTGTATAAAAAAAAGTAATTTCAGTGGTGAAATATTCGTGATTTATACAGCTGTGCATACTATTTACACAGTTGTACTTGTGTTTTATTTTTGTGAATAGATGCATGTTACTCAGTATCACTAAAAATCATGAAAATTTTCCCCTTCAAAATAATGATACTTTGTGAACACTAAAATTAATATATTTCTACACTGGAACATTGTCAATAGTTTTGCCTCCATGCGTTTCACAAAAAATGCTTGGCTTGAAAATCATACTCCACCCAAAAAAAAAAAGCTCATGAATATGTACGAGTTTATTTATGTGTACTTGGTCTCTATTATTAGTCAGCTTACTAATACCGTATAGCTGGAAATTTTCAGCAGCCAAAACTTTGGTATTTTTAATTTACAAGGGATTTAATTTTAGTAAAGAAGAATAACTGTAATATATTTTACTATGGAGGACTTAAATTTGGTAGGATTTTATTTTAGTAATGGATTCCTAGACCAAAATTAAATCCTAACCAAAAATACCAGGTATACGGTATAATGCATTAACGTAGTTGTACATGTAGTCTGTATACAAGCATTACCTGTCCTTAACTCCTTCCCTGGTGTACGTATAGGTTGATGCTCTATTAGAGGACAGGAGAGTGAGGATCCATGAATTTGATATAGCCCACAAGAGAGATGAAGATAAGATCCAATCGTTAACTGAGCAACTGTCAAAGACCCAAGCCCTGCTATACGATAGCACTAAAGACTACCTACAATTGAAATACTCACACAGAGCTAAAGAGAGGAACTGGATGGCTGAGAAAGATCAATTACTGAATGATCTCGATAAAATGAGGGAGCAGGTTTCGTCATCAGCAGGTACACACTGTAGGGTGGTAATACTGCATGTGCAGTTAGCGACAATAGGAACTTTTAATGATGGCCTAGAAACAAGACTAAGCTGGAGGCTCGTTTCTCCTTCCTTCTCGTGTTTATAGAAATTATAATACGATTTATAATACTTGTACAGTATGTATTTAGAAAACTGGTTTTTTTTTTCTTTTTTTTCTTTATAATCAATGACACCCTGTGTATACTCTATGATATACCGTCACTTATAGGGCAGGACTCATTGCTTGATTTTAGTTGCTTTGAGCAGGTAATGGTTTCGGGTGACACCAAGCAAGCCGCCATGGTGAACACACAGCAGTTACAGATACAGTTACAACAAACCCAGCAGCTATCGGACTGGTACAGGGAACAGTGCATCAAACAAGAGGATGAGATAGCTAAGCTTAAGGAAGAAGGTACAGAGAGCCAAGTTTTGATAGAAATGTACACAGTGTGTATATAATCAAACCTTTGAATAAAGAATGCTTTGGCACAGTTGTTTCGCCCTTTATAAAGAGATTGTTCTCTTCTGAAAGGTTAAAATCAATTGCAGGCCAATATTTCAGGATCTCTAAAAGTGTCGTTTGTTAAAAGGTTTATTATACTGTGTTCCAAAGTGTCCTATAAGCAAGAGGTTTTACTAACTATATAACCTATACGCAACAGAACTTGTTATATTCTTTATAGTTGATATGTCAAAGGCAATCTTCAAGGAACGAACTGAGAAAATCACTAAGCGTCTCGAACTGGTCAATCAGAGATACGAGGCATTAGAGAAGAGAAGAAACATGGAGGTGCAGGGATACAAGGCTGACATTAAAATACAACGAGAGAAGTTGAAAGACCTGGAGAAAAGACTTTGCAAGGTTAATAATGATGCTACCGTAATTCAGGAAGTCGGAAAGATTTCATCTTTAAAAATCTTCATAATAGAAATTTCCTTTTGCAAAAGGATTCGTATTCTAGGCAACCCCATGCAGTAATGCCCTTTCATTATTAATTTTTCATTGTTTAATTTTCAAACACATACGTACTCTACAAAAATTTTTGAAAAGAACAAAATATTCCAGAATTCAGTACTTTTTAGTGGGTGTGTCTGTCTGTCTGTTTGTCATTGTATATTTCTTGTATATTTCTACAGTTAACAACTAGTTTGAGTGCTGGTGGAGGAGATATAGAGGTGTTGGCTCACGTTCATCAGACAGCGATCAACTCCAAGAAACTAATGAACGAACTCCAACAGATGAAGTCACAGATGTATTCTTTAGAGAATAAATACAGACACGTTCACGACTAAAATTATATAATTCTCCATTTAAGATCATTATAATTATTATGGTAGACATCTTTTATTTTACTTAGTATTAATTTTATAGAATAGAAAACAGCTCTCAGTTGTCAGTGTAGCAGAATAATTAATGCTATAGTATAGTGGAATTAACCTCCGATAACGAAAACTCCCTTTAATGAAAACCTCTGTATAATGAAAAGATTTTGAGGTCCATTTAAAGTGAAACAATTTAAGCAATTAACCTCTCCTAAAGAAAACCTCTGAATAATGAAGTAACTTAATTTATTGATCCCAAATAAGTTTCTTTATTCGGAGTACTAGGTTCCACCAAGCCACTGTATAATTTAATTTGTGATGTCGTGATATCGGTACACACGGTATAATACCGGTAATAATTAATTACAATTAATTACAATTCGATCAGGCGTGGCGTGGGTCAGGCCAGTGAGGCAGCAAGAAAACAGATCGCGGTAACAATGACCTCTCGAGCAGTTGAATACAGTAAAAAATCTCTTCAGCAACAGGAAGAAGGGCACCGATTGATCTCTAAATTGAACCTCAAGGAAGGTATGAAAGTCCTTGATCTTGGCTGTGGAACGGGATACTTGACCAGTGTTATAGCGAACCTAGTCGGCCCCACAGGCAGTGTTTTGGGTATTGATCCGGATCAGGAGAGGATAGGCCTTGCCAGGGAAAAGTATGGGAATAGCATAAGCAATACTTCATTCATGGTAGCCAGCACTGATGATTTCCCCTATGAGGATGATCAGTATGATGCCGTGTTCTCAAACTATGTACTCCACTGGGTTCCAGACAAGGACAAAGCTTTTAAAAGGGTTTACGAATCATTGAAACCAGGTGGAGTTTTTGGATTCAATGCATGTCTTTGCGATAATGCATATTTTCAACAAATTTTTGACCTTATCATGAAAAATGGCGGTAAGGATCCCCGTAATGCATTGTACTATGAACCGTTTTCGTTTTATGAGAAAAGCTTGCCTGCAAACAAATTTTCCATTCTGTCCAAGGAGTTGCTTCATGCAACTTTCAAGTTCAAAAACATTGACGAATTATTGGCTTATTATCATGCTTCAAGCGGTGGTAGTATTTTTGATCCTGGTTTGGCTGACAAACGTGATCTCGAACGATTCAAAGAGCAGTTTGGTAATGATACGGTACAGTTGGAGTTGTTCACTACAGTGGAAATGGTTTGCCGGAAATGATCAGATCGCCATATTGACAAGCCATACCAGCTGTATGGCACCTGGCTCAGTAGTTAAAAGAATACCATTAGTGTAGTGTATTGTGTACATTATTATGGTTACACCATTATTTTACTAAATTATAGCAAATGCCGTATCAATAAAATAGTATAGAGTCTAATTATTTGTGGTATCCTCACCGACAATCATTATTTTCTTTATTATTAAATATAACTTTATTAGTGTATATAATTATAAGTTTCAATTTTTTAGAGAGTTTTATTTCCGTAATCTGATTGGTCTCATTGGTTTCCTCTCAGCTCGAGTAGTCGTTGACGAGTCATACTCTCCCCAGTAACCCATGTATACATATATTACATTATTGCAATCCTTACATAAAGAACACATTTTTTATTACAATGATTCAACCACGTACGTGATTTTACTATTTGTAATAATTTTACATAACTCTGCCTGAAATGATTGATTGCACTCCAGACTGATATTGATGATTCAGTCACATTTATAGACTGATCATGACTAGATATGGCTTTAAAGTGAAGAAACTTTCAATGGTCCTGATGTATGCCAACATGTCTTAAATTGTTTAGTGACAAGAAATTCTTAATTAATTAACTTAATTACCACTATACCGGGAACCTCTGTAATCAGGACCATACTAACTACCTCTGAAATGAGGACACCTCTAGATCCCAATCTAATCAGGACACTTTTTGTTGGCCCAATGGTGTCCGCAGTAGAGGGGTTCCACTGTACACCTTTGGAATGTACATACAAAAAACATCCTGCTATATAGGGGTGCCTTATGAGTAGGCTGTTAACCCATTATTAAGGGGAATATACTGCATGGGACACCTCAGAGACGGTGGTCTATTTTAACAGCTTGGTCTATATAGCCTTGTATGCAGTTAGTTTTTCTTGCCCGGTAATAAAAAGAGAATTTAATGATCCATACCCTGATTTTTCCAAACTGTTTTCCTACATGTGGCTGTTTTTTTCAGCAGTTATAACACTAATATTAGTGAAATTTCCATACAATTTTTGAAGTATTATAACAATGCCCAAGACATCCATAGAGTGCATGCGGTTAATTGTGGGGGGAATTCTAATGACGCTAAAATTTTCCTTGGGAGAATACTGCCCATACTATCACAATGCATGCATGGTGGTATTAGCTTCATGATTCTTTTGTCTACCAACGGTATGCATCGAGAAGGAATGAAACCTGGTTTATTCATTTTGACTGAAATATATCGGCACACGGCAACCATGCATGATATGTGCATGTTAACTTTCGCCTTGTATACAATAACTGTATGTTCAAGTTTGATTTAGTCTTCTTATTTTAATCGTTGATACCACTTTCTAATTGCATACATGTAGACTGTGTTTTTTTGTGTGTGTGATTCTAATTAATTTATTGTAATTATTATTATTATTGTTAGTTATTTAATTATATGAGTGGCCGTTACACCCACTATTAGGTAAAAATTAAGGGGTGTACTATATAATAGCTGGTCTGGCTTGTGGTCAGGTTTTCTGGCTTGTGGTCACTGGTCAGGTTTTCTGACTTTTCTCTTGGCAATCCTGATTCCTGAAGGAAATGGAATTCAACGGTTACCCTGATTTCTCCCAACTGTTTTCCTATGTGGCTGCTTTTTCAGCTGTTGTAACACTATTGTTTTATTTCCTAATCAGCCCTATTCTCAGCCCTCTCTGCATCAAGTCCTACCGATCATGGCCCAGTTATACCCAGCGTGATTTCGACGCACGGATCTTCGCCATTCTCTATGCAATAGCAGCTAGTACACTCAGTTTATGGGTCATTGTATTCGAGGTAGAGGTTCTAGATGGCAACATTGAGAATCAAATAGTCTTGCATTCTGTGGTAGGCCAGATTGCGATACAGATTTCATTGGGGTTCTTCATAGGTGACCTGTTCATACTGCTCAGTGACAGTCACCTGAGGGCGGCGCAATACGAGATGCTAATTCACCATGTTATTTGTATAATATCTATGTCAATAGGACTCATATATGGTGGTCTATATAATTTAATCTTAATTATGAGACTATTTAGTGAAGTTTCTGCTCCTTTCGTTCACATCCGACAAATTTTTGAAGCGTTAAACATACCCAAGACATCAAAAAAGTACATGGCTGTGGGAATTTTATTGACACTAACATTTTTCCTTGGGAGAATACTGCCCTTACCATTACTATGGTGGTATTTGTTTCAATTCATTCATTATGAGCATGTAACAAATTCATTCACTACCCCTCTGTTCTTTAAGTTAGGGACGTTCGTTGGCTCATTTATCGTGGATGCAATGAATGTCTATTGGGCTTGGGAGATGGCCACTGGATTGTATCGTTTGGTATTCCGTTAGAAGAAGGAATGAAATTTGGTCATTTATTCATTATAAAGATATAACATTGTTTTTGTTACTGGCTGCACAATACCAGCTTAACTTCATAGGATATAGACTATTATTATTGTCCAAGTTGTTACTTTTGCAATATCGAATTGTGTTTATAGTATGTTAAAACATGATTATGGATGCAAGGTTAACACTGACATATAAGCCAAAGCAGCTTTTTTTAATTGTGGTTGTTAGTTATAGGGGTGGTCGTTACACCCACTGTAAAAATTAAGGGATGCACTAAATATCTTCGAACCAATTAATCAATTTATTATAGTGGAAACATATACTGAACAGTTGAATTGGTGCAAATTGAGGAGTACTTTTACCATCATGCAACTGATACTGCTTCAACTGAGTGGTACAACTAGTATTAATTTTGCCCTCGTTTGGCTGAAAAACGTGACACTGAGCAATTTAAACATCAGTTTGTTTATGATTCTGCATATGGGTAGCCAGGTAGGAAGTTTGAGTACAATATTATGCCACCCCGTACTCATTTATCAAGAAACTCTTCAGCAACATACACCTTTGGAATCGCATATGCAAAAAAAGAAAAAAAACACCCCAACAAGGGTGTCTTATGATACCCATGAAAGGTTGCTACACCCACTGTTGAAATTAAGGGGTGACTTCTAGCCAGACCCTGTAGGGTTCCCCGGCACCGCTACAAAGAGAGGGTCTGGGGACAAGCAATGCATTAATTTGTAGGTAAATACTTGATTAAATTCCTCATGCTCCTCAATAATGAAATCGTTGCACGTGAATTCTACAGCACGTGCATGCAATGTACTTATATTTTTATGAATTTCATTAATTTTTTTAATGAATATGATTAAAAGGAAGCTCAATTCTACCGGAAGCCCTAAAAGACTTGAAGAACTAGCTAAGCATTAGATCAACCTGTCCCAGCTAGCTCGTACCCTTCCTTCGAGGTCTGCTACGTGAGATTAGTCTAGCCTTACATGAAGTAATTTAGTTTTTTTTTTTTCCCCTGCCAATCTTGAAAGAAATGGAATTTAACTGTTACCCTGATTTTCCCCAACTGTTTTCCTATGTGACTGTTTTTTCAGCAGTTACAACAGTGCTATATTTTTTCCTAGTCAGCCCTATCCTTAG
>JAYJLX010050340.1:0-11629 GCA_036873525.1 Chalinula nematifera | reverse complement strand
GTAATTACTTTATAACCGTATTTAGTTTTCAATGGATGAAAAGGAATTAAAGGGTAGACCTGACATGCAAAAGAAAAGAATTTTATTCGTTATAATCAAAGTTTAGATTGCTGAAAGTACTATTGTGAAAAAATTATTCTCAAAAAAATATTAATTTTTATTAAAAATACGAGGCTGCAAAGTGCAAGTATTTTTAAGGAAAAAATTTACTTCCGGTTTGTGGGCGCAGTCACGTATGACATCACAGTAAGAATTCAATGTTTCAATGTATGGCATTTTCAACCTCTTTTAATCAGCTCGTTCAGCTCAATGCATGCACTAAATCAGCTGAAATTTTACAGGGACATTCTGCCAGATATATGCTTTGATTTTAAAGTGATAAAAATTTGTAAACTATGCTTATATTATTTTTATGCCTTGTTGAAAAAGCAAAGAAGAACTCAATCAAAAGAAAGTATTACCTGGTAGAATGTCCCTCTAAGATTTCAGCTGATCTGGTGCATGCATTGAGCCAAACGAGCTGATTAAAAGAGGCGGAAAATGCCATACATTGAAACATTGAATTCTTACTGTGATGTCATAGTGACCACACCCACAAACAGGAAGTAAATTTTTTCCTTAAAAAATACTTACACTTTGCAGCCTTGTATTTTTAAAAATAAGTATTTTTTGAGAATAATTTTTTCACTAAAGTACTTTCAGCCATCTAAACTTTGAATATAACAAATGAAAAAAAAATTTTTTTTCTTTGCATGTCAGTTACCTTTAATATTTAATGTGTCGTGTGTATGCAAAATGGCTAAGGATAAGCACAGGAACGTCCTAGATGAAGTTTTTTTTTTAAGTTCACAGTTCTCTATCAGCCACAGACCGTTTAACCAATTAGAGCAGCTTCCTTTTTGTTCCAGTATTGTTAAATATTGTGTTCATTTTCCATGCACCTTTTATATGTAGGTCACATTTTCTGTTGGCGACATAAGGAAGAGATTGAGTAAGGAATCTATTGGTCCTGTCAATATGTTCTCTCGTGATCCTGCTGATCCATCAGGTATATGCTTAAGTTTTTATTCACTTGTAGTGCTAACTGAATTGGCTTAGCAGAACCTTTAATTATTTAAAGCTGTTATTTCTTTTCAATAACTCTGTAATGTTTAGCATCTGCGATGAAGGAACCATGGGAGTCTAAAGTGTCCAGAATAAGAAAAGGATCACCTTATGGCTTCATGTCTAACTGGAGTATCCTCTATTTAAATATAAGAATTAAAGGGCAACTGGATGTACACAGCAGAGTAAACTTTAGCGTATTGTAACTGATGCTTTTAGTGGAATATAATAAACTTCGAATATTCCTTGTAATTTAATTGTGTACTTTTCTGTGTATTACTAGTAAGATTTTCCTTAGCTATCATCTTTATGTAGAACTTGTTGCAGCAATTATTAAATGGGGTGATGATTTAAGGCAAGAGATGCTGTGCTGGCAACTTCTAGTTCAGTTTCAGAATGTATGGAGAGAAGAGAATGTTCCACTGTGGATTAGACCGTAAGTTCATGCTGTGTTACAGTAATACAGTTTATTTTCTTACCAATTTTAAAATACATATTTGTACATTGAGTGAGTGTATATGTTGCTTTAGTAAATGTGTGCTGAGATTTATCTCACCTGTATGATCAAAATTATACAATATATTGAATTTCTAGCTGTGACGGTTATGCAAATGTAGCGTATACTTTTAAAGCTAAAAATAAAGCCACAATGAATATTTTTCAATTCACAATCACGTATGTGAATAACAACATCGTTTGTGGGGTATAAATTCTGTTGTCGCTACATCAGAAAGTTGCGGCTTACTTGTGGGTTGGGTCAGTGTATTGTTTTAAAGGAAATTTTTTTCCTACAATTGAAGGGTAAATCACAAAATTAAACATACTGAAATTTCTTTTGTGATATTTCCCGCCATTTTCATCTGTGAAAGTAGCCTGGGGACACATGCAGTTATACATGTAATAACCCTATACTCAGTCAGTGCATATAGTTGAACATGGGTGTGGAAATTTATGACAGCATTCATGCATGTTTCAAGCCCATAAATTAATACATGCATATATGCCACATACATTTACGTATTGTTTAGTATTGCAATATTTTAACAAGTGCACGACTTAAGGTTGTGGTCTAGAATTTACTTTTTATTAAAAAAATTTTGAATGTGTGGGCGATCTCAGTATTGAAGAGTAGGAAAAATGGTGGAATATTAGCAGTGGACGCAGTCGTCAATTTACTCACAGACTACTTACGTGTACCTGTAGGATTCAAAACAACATTTACTGGATTGGTATGGCCCATATGCAGGGCCAGTCTTCGAGTTTTAGTGAGTTAGTAGTCGGAGAAAGCGGAATACTCGGGCAAAATGTAGAGCGCCACCATTTTTTAGCTACAATTGACCAACATCACTGGATTTAACAAGTTTCTTGGGTTTATTCATCGATATCTCGATGACTGGCCCTTGGGATACAGCTGTTTGAGGCATTTGTCGATCAAAAAGTGGAAGGAATACTTTTTTGGAAGAGAAATTGGATGACAGAAATTGAACGGTAGGCTCATGAACAATATCGTGTTGTTACGGTGCTCGGACGGTTTTATATACGTAGTTGCAAACAGCACATATCAGTCAGTAAAAGCCTAAAGTTTGCCAATAATATTGTTATCTTTCAATTGTAACTTTATTTTTCGTGAAAATAATAGTAGTGAATAATCTTATGAATATTCATAAGCAAACACTAGGCCATAACCATAACAGAAAGTGTGGTCAATACTTGTCATATACTGTAGTATAATTATGATTGACACTTGTATATGGGGGAAGAATACAATTGTCCCCCAACAGCGCAGAATATTATAATGTACTGGAACTATTAGGAATTCAGTTACACTAAATGATTTTCTGACTTTTTAACCGACACAACAGAAGTGGAGAGTGTTATAGATCAATGTATATTAATGTAAGAAAGGGAAACCTGAGACTATAGGACTGTTTGTGCTGTAAGCTTTTTGAAAGAGCACATATATTGATACTCCTATTAGCTTATGTCAATCTTAAATTGGAGTTTGCATAGGATACCAATTCATGAGTGTTATATGTTGAGTCAGGGGGTTTGATTGGGTAGAAAAAACTATGATGTAAGCTTTATAGCAACGGAAAGGAGATATCCTTGATTTGTAGTCTAGAGCATATGGTCTCCAAGAACATATTTGGTAGAACTACATGTGTATATTATTTCCATGGATCATGATTGAGAGACTATGGCCTGGGCTTTGTACTACTCGCTTCTGCTAGCTTTGTGATGGTGGCTTGCTGACTAATCTTTGTAAAGAGAGTCAGTCAATTAATGGTGATATGTAGTCCTTTTAAAAAGAATTCCACCAGCGGTAAAATTTGCTTACAGCTTGCATTGTAAAAACCACTATGAACCTTCTGTAATGTTCCACAGTGGAGAGCTTCTGGTAAGGAGAGTAACTGAGGCAACTTCTGTAAATTAATTACATGTAGATCGGGCGCATAGTACATGTACATGTATTCATATTATGTGTAATCTTCCAAGTTCTGTTCTGTTTTGTTTCTATTATATTTTTTATTGTTAATTTACAGATATAAAGTAATTGTACTATGCTCAGAAGGTGGTTTAATAGAACCCATATGCAATGCTGTCTCACTTCATCAAATCAAGAAGCAATCTAAACTGTCCCTGATTGATTATTTCATACATGTTAGTATAAAATAATGCTATAAAGGTACTTGCTGTGTAATGAACTATTAATTATCTCTTTAATTAGGAATTTGGGGATCAGAACTCAGAAAGATTTTTGACTGCTCGAAAAAATTTTGTTGAGAGCTGCGCTGCTTACTGTTTAATTTGCTACTTTATTCAAGTAAAAGATAGGTATGTAGCTTATTCCTTTAGTTATAAGAAACATTACCATTGAAATCTTACACAATGTTAGATTATACACTATTGTAATTGACCATTCAGATTGCACGATTGGAGGTGCTTTATTTTACTTAGGAAACCTCCCGTACTTTTTGAAAATAGCATAGTAACTTGAAATAATCATTCTAATAAAAGGTACAAGTGTATAGATCAATACAAGGAAAAAAAAACTTAATGATAAACAATGGTTTTTCTTCTATTTTTCTTTTTTGAAATTCCGTAATCAGAGTTAATAATGCGAGAAATGAGAACAAACTGAAGTGCTGGATTGAGTGTCCGTAACTGAGTTAACCCTGCATGTTAATTTGTCCAAGCGGAATTGTCAAAGTTCAGTTTAGAGCGCCGGTCACTGGAGCCGTTTCGCTTGACGATTTCTTTCAACAAAAGTTCTTTTTGTTCATGTGAGAATGCTAAACCTGCATGTTCTGTATGGTAGACAGCTATTCGAATCGTTTCAACTTCAAACAAAGCCAGCTCTTCCTGAGAGACTAGTTCTTGATGCAAAGCGCCATTTTGACTGAATTATTATCAATTGTTCATCAACAAGGTGTGGCCAGTTAATTATTCACTCAGCATACTTCTCTGGAAAGGTAAAGAAATGGCGTCTTTTCCTGTTTGTCTTGTTGTCTTTTTGGTTTGAAACTTTGAAAAAGTTGTGTTTGCAGTTTCTTTTATTGAGTTTCCATGAGAACAGTTTAATGGCTGGTTAGTTACAGTGATTTGATTCCTCAAAATAGGTTTCCGTAGTAATATAATCTAAATACCGTATTTCCTCGAATAGACGCCGCGCCCCGAATAGTAGCCGCATTAAAAACCTATTGTAGCAATGCAGTGACATAGTGGAAAGGTTAAGTAGTCTAGAGGTAAAGCTACCGTATGTGATGCTCGAGATCCAGGTTCGAATTCCAGAGCGGGCAGAACTTTTTTTTTTTTCCTCAAAGTCAAAAAATCTTAATTTTTTGGGGCAAAAATTGAGCTGAAATTTTTAGTAGCCACGGCTATTATTCGAGGAAATACGGTACCTTAGATGCTGTTTACTTCGGTTTCTATGGGCCTATAGAATCCCTCGGGAACCATAGTAACCTCGCACTTCACACTAGGTTACTATACTGTTCCCTCGGGATTCTATAGGCCCATAGAAACCGAAGTAAACAGTATGTAACCTATATTTCAACACTTGTAAAAGTTTTTAATATAATTTTTTTGTAGTCTTTGACATAGACTACAGGATAGAGTACCGTAAAATCGGGTTGTTAAGCGTATGTGCTTGTAGGAAAAAACGGTAAGAAATATGCGCTTAACAGTGAATATGCACTGTGAATATGCGCTAAACAAAGCATGTGTTTTGGGGGGCGTGACCAATTATTGCGTCTCGTGTGCGTGCAAATACGCATGCGCTTAATAATTCAAGTTTAGAACAGGAGAAAAACGTGCGCTTAAGAAGAAATGTGCGCTTAACAAGGATGTGCGCCTAACAACCTGGTTTTACGGTAATAGAGCAAATTTATATTTTAGCAAGTTTATATTCTAGCATCTTGTATTACATTTAGTGTCATATTGTAGACTTGCGTATAATGCATACATACATGTACATGTATACATGTAAGCGCCTGCTACATTAGGCTCTGCTAGTGTCCTTTCAGGCATCTACATGTAATGGTTTGATTGTTCTCAATAAAGCTTTAATATGCCAAACACGTACCACATTCCGTTGTGTGTGTTAAATTAATGCCTTTTAACTTAAGACATTTGTGCTATGCCCACAAAATGGGAGAGAGTTAAACACCTTTAAGGGACAAAAGAAGAGCATGAAATACATCTACAGATACGTGTACAATTAAGAGCTGCTTACAAAATAAGTGCTGAAACTGGTAAAGCATCAGTAAACATATAGCAGATATTTATGATTCTGGAATTAAATTTAATCGGAGAATCAAAATCTTTATCAATGAAAATGGTCCTGGTATTTGTTTTTCATAATGTATTATGTGTACATGTAATTAGAACTAACTGACATGCAACAAAAAATTTTTTTCTTGTTATGTTTGAAATCTATTTGGCTGAAAGCACTTTTGTGAAAAAATTACTCTAAAAAATACATGTATAATATGTACAAAAAAAAATACAAGGCTAAGAAGTGCAAGGATTTTTAAGCTAAAAAAAGTTCATGGTGTGATCACATGTGACATCACAGTAAAAATTCAATGTTTCAGTGTATGCAGGAGTTCATACTTACATTATAAACTCCTGGTTCCAACTTTTTTAAACAGCTCATTTTGCACAATTCATGCACCTAATCAGCTTTACAGAGACAACCAGCCAGGTGTATGCTTTGACTTTAAAGGAATAGGAACATGCAAAATATACTCATATGAATTTTATACCTAGTCAAAAACAAAAACAAAAAAAACTCTACCAAAAGAAAGCATATACCTGGTAGAATGTCCTTTTAAGTGCTCATTTTGTTTTATCACTAAGATGAGCTTGTGAAAATGATACCTGGGATCTGTGGGGATTGACAGCTAAGTTATACCTCCTCTTGAGTTTTAAGAATAAGCACTTTTTTTTTTTTTTTTTTGAGAATAAATTTTTTTTGAGAATAAATTTTTTTCGCAGAAGGGGTTTCAGCCATCAATAAAGCAAGTACAAAATTTTTTTTTGCATGTCTATAAGCTTGTTAAAAAAAATTTTAAATTCCCGAATTACTACAGTATATTGTATGATCAGACATGTCATCTTTGTTTATATGTGCCAAGCGTTTATTCCAACATGTGTGTGTATGTGTATGTATGTTTGTTGGGTTTATGACTGTATGAATGGGGTATCATTATCATATATTGTATTGATGTGTTTCATAGACACAATGGGAACATATTACTGGACTCTTCTGGTCGTATCATTCATATTGATTTTGGTTTCATACTGGCTCATTCACCAGGAAACAATATGCGATTTGAAAGTTCTCCCTTCAAATTAACTGAAGAATTTGTTGCTGTGAGTACATGTATTATCCTACTTTACAGTGGAACACCTCTGAATAAAGGGCACTTTAAATGAAGTGCATTGTCTTTAATGGAGAAGTTGTCTTCTCTGTAGAGATTGAAATCTATAGAAACGAGTCTATTTAAGACACTGAAAGTGTCCTTCGTTGAGAGATTTATTATTACCTTTTTATGTCCCTTCCTTGGAAGCCCAACTCAGAGGTTGATTAGTATAATAATAAAAGGTCACTAAACCTGTAGTTAAACTTTAAAGATTATTCATCACAAGATATGCTGCAAATGAATGATAATGATATTTATGTTGTCATAATGTATATCTGTGTGCGTTATTTTCTATGCTTTGGTTACACAAATAGTATTAGTCTTGATCATACTTAACTTGTGCAGGTTATGGGTGGAGTCAATAGCGATATGTATCAGTATTTCAAATTCCTCATGTTACGAGGATTTTTAGCTGCAAGGAAGCACATGGATAGATTTGTGAACATTGTTCAAATCACCCAAACAGGTACATACATCATACTACTATGATCAAGTATGCTCAGTTATTATACGTTATTATATTTGTCTTGAGTGTGGGCGGAGGGTTATAGTAGTCAGTTTGTGTGTCTGTGTGTTAACATGTAATCTCTATGGCTACTTGATGTTAGAACTTCACTGAAACTCCATTGAAGGCACTTGATGTCCGTAATTCCATGGTTTAAAGGTTTTACATGACAAAAATTAGACAAAAAATTTTGGCTATGTTTGATAATTTTGCTGGCTGCCATTTTCTTAGACAGCCCCCTTGAGCACATATTGTAAAAGTTGTCAGTCAAAATATAATTTTGAATCATGCATCTACTGTTCTAAAACTAGCCATGGCGTAGCCATAGCATCTTCCGCTGGACTATATTTTCTAGTGATTGTGAGTTTGCTTGTCTAGTGTGAAAACTGAAGTTTATCTAACAAAAACTTGATGGTCTGCTCTTCAAGTTTACTACATGCCTGTTTTCTTTTTGGTTTAGTTGGTTTTTTTAGGGTGCAAAATCTTTAGTGAAGTAAATTCTATGCTGTGCTCGGCTATTTTATACTGTTTGTGTGTGCTGGACTTCTGTAGCCTTTGACATTGCTGTAGTGTGGACTTTGATCTAGTGGTGTGTGTGTTATCAAATCACATTTATATTGTGGAGAAAATGTATTTAATATAATGACCGTAAGGGTTCAGTACTTTAGTGCTTCAATTATTCCTGATACTACTCAGGCTCAAAGCTACCTTGTTTTGGTGATGGTCCACAAACTGTTAAGCAAATGCAGGAAAGATTTTGTCTGTCGTTTACTGAAGAACAACTAGAGAAGTTGGTGAACAGAATGGTTGAAAGCAGCATGAATTCGTTGACCACGAAATTATATGATGGATTCCAATACCTAGCGAATGGAATATTATAGTTTCTGGTGTTATTCAATATAATTCTTATTGTGTGTGAATTGATTAAATTATTCGGTCTTTTTAAATGATATTGTTTGCTATATAATTGTCTACATCATCAATTTTATGTGATAATTAATGGTCATCATGCAATTGCAAGGTCATTTATTTTGAATTTCTTTTCTTATTTGAGAATTGCATGACAAGACTTGGCAATCATTTGTCAGCATGCATAGCTTGTTATATTAATTACTATAGTTATTTTCACAATTGGAAACCAACTAATAATGATCACACTTAATATTACAGGCCAGTAACATTGATCTTAACTATATACATGTAGCTGTCCTAGGCCTGAGCCTATTATGCCAGCATAATTTTTAGAATAAAAGGTAGTGCAGAGCATCAAGAATTATTCCAGAATAATGGGTGTAAAATGCAAGAATATTGGGAATAAACAGAAACTGCTCTGTTATAGTTCATTAATTACAGAATTTATATGTAATGATTAATTGGCAATGAAACAGTCATGTTTGATAATGTTTCTTGGCATTGCAATTCAGCATAATAGATTAAACAGAGCATACATTATAATTTGATCTTGATTTTATGCCTGGAATAATTGAGAATATTAGTGATAGGCTGAGAGCATACTAGGAGGACAAATAGAGAAATGCTGAATAGAATAATTATCTGGAAATAAAAATCAGCTCTCAGCTGTCCCACCCACACGCAATATCTCAAATTGGCATATATACATCAGTACATTATGCCTATAGTGTATTTCTTAGAATAGAATATACACATTATGCAAACATGTCTCCTCAGCAGATGGTATTCTGCATGTATGCACATGTGCATGCAACCTCCATATACAGTACGTAACATATATAGGATTAATGTATATTATATACTTGCTCACTCGCTCGCTGCATACGTGGAATAATATTATTATTGCAATACTGTTATTAATTCAAAAGAAATAATTACCGTAAATAATGTGAAGCTTAAGTGGAATAACATATTAATTTTTTGCAATATTGTTATAGTACAAAAGAAATAAATGCCGTAAATAATGTGAAATTTAAATCATACAAACTATGGAAACGATTCTTCAATAAGCAACATACTCTTCGATTACTTCGTAGCTTCCTTCAGATGTGCAATCAGATCTGGAATAATTAACCAGAAATTAAGGAATTACAATCATAATGCTGACAATTTGTATATCTACTATCATATTTCACAAATACATGTATACCAATTATTCCACAGCTAATGCTATACATGTATTTGATTATAATTGCTATGGTAGATTCAAATTTTATAGTTAATTTCTCTGCTTCGCATCAGACACACCCTCAAATACCAATTAGCACTATAATGATAATTATTTCAGTAACAAGGCCCCTTCCTTATCCTGTATATGTGACTATTTACAAAACTATTGTGATAAGTATTACTAATTTACACGTACATGGGGCTGCCTGTTTGGAAACTATTTTGAATTGCATTAAATGCACATGTAAAAGTTAATGGTTTGTAATAATAGTTTCATTACGACTGGAAATCAATGTTAATGAGTACAGACACAGATTTTAATGCTGGATTAGAACTTAATTTTATTCCATACTCGTTAAAATCAACTCCGCAAGTTATACTGTGAACCCTATACAAACATGGTAACTCTCAAAAGGTGGGTTCATGTAATATATGTAGAGCAGACTATCAAGCTTTACATAGTAGCTAGTTAACTGGACACATGGCCAGATAGTTTTCCTCAGTCTTGCTAAACTCCAGTTTCACTTCAAAAATTCCCAATTGCTAGAAAATACTCAAGCAGATGATGAGAAGGTGGTCTTTCAAAGAAAGCATACATGTAATGACATTGTGCATACCTTGTGTATACATGTAGTTGATGTAGTTGTACCATGGGAAGCCATAAGATGAAAGGTGCTGACACGAGTATATGTGCGTATTCGGTAAGAAAATGTCAGCACAGGTTAAAAATACCTTGCTAGTAAAAAAAAAAAAACGGGTTAAATAATTTTTAACTCGTGATTTTCAGCAGTAAGATACAGTTTAGCCCATGCTGAAACAGTAAGAAACATTTTACGACCAGTAGACTATGGTTAGAAGAGATTTGCAGCTGCACCGCAAGCAATAATTTATAGCTGTCTTATGTATCACAAACTTACTCCGGAAGTGGCTGAGTTGGTCTCTAACATTCAGATAAGTTTTCTATGGTGCAACTATTTTCTGGACGAAAACGTAACATGGACACAACAAGACGATCACAATTTTCTCCTCCAAATTTGAAATGCAGTCGTTGAAACTACATACGAAGCAGGAAGGATGCATCACAGCTACAGAATGAAGACCTTTAACGCTGTAATGCACACTATGACTGTTGTTGACGCAAACTTTGTCAGTGAACACCGGACGGGCGGGTGTTCTTTTTGTAGTCTTGCTTTCTTGAGGCATGCTTCTTTGCTGCCTTTGTCTTCTTCAGGTAACACGGATATAGTTTTTCCTAAACATTTTATGGCATCCCATGGTACAAACCAAATATAGAACATGACAACGTTGGGTTGTATTAGGATCTACACTTGAATGACATTCATTATCCCTCGGGCTACGCCCTTGGGATCATGAACTGTCATTCTCGTATATATCCTGATACACCCCTTGTGGTCATGTTCCATTATATAGAACCTGCATACCGTATAGCAGGAAATTTTCGAGGGTGCAAAATTTCAAAATTTTTGAAAATATGGCTTAGTAAAAATTTTCAAAGTTATAAATTTCAAAATACCTTACAGACACGCCCATATCCTTGATGGCTTAGTCATCATGTGTATTACCTGCAGTTGCTTCTCTAGACCCGTCTATCCTCGCTGGCATTACTGCCAACTGAACCTGCTACCCATACTCGGTACACAGTAGAACAAGGAAATATGCTTTGTGAGGAGAAATTGCATAAAATACGATAACTTTAGCAACAATTGTCAACCATTTCGTCTGTTCTTCATGCATCGACGATTATAGGTTTACAACTCTGCTGTTGTACAAAGTATAAAGCTTTCTAACTTGATATGCAGACTCTATAATACCTGTTTAGCATTTCTGCCACGTTTAGTATCCATAACATTAACTAGTCTGGCTGGCCAGACCCTTTGCAAAGTGGAAGGGTCTGGTCTAAAGCCAACATAGCACTCGTACTGATGGAATG
>JAYJLX010050329.1:0-11630 GCA_036873525.1 Chalinula nematifera | reverse complement strand
TGATAAGAGCAAAGATAAATATTTTCCATATGATAGATGCAATTAACATTAATCAATAATAGAAACATGGCCAATACTAAATTAATGGATATGGCAATGGTCAAAAACAAATGCAATAAAACCGCTTATACGCAACAACAAAATATAGACAGTACATAATTATATCTCCCTAATCATACACCACCTTCCACACTCGTCCACCACCTCTTTTTGACACTCCCACCCAACATGCAAGCAACCAACAATTGGTTCAAGCACTGTTGTGCACACTTGACAGAAAAAACAATCCAGTTAACAATTCACCAAACTACTAGTGAGTGAAAAAAAATATACAACACCAATGAATGAATACTGATTACAATTCGGGAACCTTTACTTAACTTTGTTCCCTGGGAAAAAAACCTCCACCAAGCTGAAAAAAAAAATTGAAAACCCAGTGGAGGAAAAAAACCATCCAATGATAACGATGATAGGTAACCAATAACTGGCTGTGAACACAATAAACTCAAATAACATACTGTAACACAAAAACAAAGCAGCAAGATAAAAAAAAAAACCCTACACAATATATAATAATTATGACTCCATCGATGTAGTCCGATTATTCTGCTTGCAACGGAACCTTTATCTAGTACTGCCTTTATCTAAACAAAATAAACTCTTAAGGAAAAAAAAAAATTTTTTTTACACCGTGGCTTCACTACAAACAACCATACACTGGGTGGGGGGGGGGGGGGTCACTATAAACTACTCACTTACACACAGTGTGCACTAACAGCCTTAGCAATGGCTCTACTTCTAACACTACCCTGCCTTATATACTCTATCAAACATTACAGGAAATGATGTAATGCTAATTGCATTCCTAAGGGAGCTTATTTTCTGCCTAATTCATTCCATTCAACCGGCATAAAATACATCTCCCTAATCATACACCACCTTCCACACTCGTCCACCACCTCTTTTTGACACTCCCACCCAACATGCAAGCAACCAACAATTGGTTCAAGCACTGTTGTGCACACTTGACAGAAAAAACAATCCAGTTAACAATTCACCAAACTAGCTGTCCCAAAGAGGGCTAGCGTTGCTACTATATGCCAAGACTTTGCGACACCATCAATCTGCTGCTTTCCGAGTCCAGTACGTATCCGTCTTTTGCTGCTTCAGACTTCCAGCGACCGTGACGCTTGAAATTTCTTTCGGAGATACCCGGGGCATTGGCTGCCGCTGTCGCCCCTCCTGCCCGGAAGCTGTGTAGCCCGAACCTCCTGGCGTCATAGCCCAAATCCTGTAACTTCCCTAAGATTATCTCCCGCATTCTCGTATAACTCAAGCCTCCTGATGTTCGAAGCCTTTCTCCTTTCTTTGTTTTCACTATTCCACGGAACAACCTCTTTTCTGAACTCAAATCCACTGAACCCGCCTGGGTGTACTTCCTCAGCATTGAAACCGGACACGTGCCATTCCCAGTCCGGGCAATTAGCAAGGTAGCCCCTTGCCGTAACTGGTCCGTTTTGCTCGATGATATGTGTAACTCCATTCTGTCCTGCAGGAATTTTATGTCACACCCCCTCAGCTTCGCTAGTTCATCGAACCGAAGAAACCCAGCAAATGCCAGCAGACATATGGCTGCTAACCGTAGATCCGACAGCCCTGGATTGGCACCCATTGACTGTACTATCGTTCTCAGCATCTGTGGTGTAACTGGTTCTTTTTTGACCTTAGGCTTCGCAAGTGTCCTTTGGAAACCCTCCACCACACTAATGATTAATGGATGCTGCGCCATTTGTCTTTCCTGACCTGAGATCCGCTGGAACCATGACACTGCGTTAACAGCCTCCTCCACTGCTGTTTTCGATTTTGCTTTCTCTCCGATGTACTGCAAATATAATGCAAACTTCTCGGGCTCGGCTGTGGCACTGTCCATATCACGTTGTGCTGCCCATTTCCTCCACCGCTCAACAGCTCCTTGATACTTCCTGGTGGTGCTATCTGCCCTAGATGCCACTACTGTATCTGTCAGCTTACTGGCAAGTTGTGCCAATTCTGGATCCTTCGAACTCTGCATACTGCGCCACATCTGCGTCTTCACCAACTCTGCTCGTAGCACCAACAAAAAAAAAAAATTTAATGCAATGAAAAAAATAATTGTGATAAGCCACCCTGCTAACCACCTCGTAATATTTCCTGTGGCCGCAAAAAAAAACAACAAACACCACTCACTATAACCCCTGAAAAGTAAAACCTTCCCTTAATTGTACCTACCCTTCTGTGTTAGTCCCATTGGACTCTTAGTGCTAACATACATGTATTGGGCAACCCTTGCCCTTTGAACAGACTTGCTCCTGATATACCAGGCACAATGAGGTCCTCAGACCGTGGTAACTGCACCACTGCTCTTACCATATGAGCAAACTCCGTCCCATTAGGACACAATAACGGCCAAAAGGAGGCCGACACCCACTGTGGGACAATTAGTGTACCAATAGCTTCACACAAACACGCATGCTGTAACACTCTGGGAATTAAACACACTGGTGGACACCACCAGTTGTTATCACCTGCCCAATTGACAGTGAAAGCATCCACAGCCTCTGTGCCTGGGTTCCAATACCTATACTATTGAACCTAGCTACTTGTGCATTCCTATTGTTGGCAAATCTATCCACTGTATGTGGGCCCCACAAAGTGTCCAAATACTCAAACACATATGGATTAATGGCCCAGTCATCATAATCAACCTGTCTACTGTAATAATCTGCCAGTTCGTTCTCGTCTCTCGGGATCCACTCTGGATCTAACTTTATATGGTACTTAAAGGCTGACCTGAAAATATCGGTTGCTAACTCTTGCAACTCTGGTACCCTACTTCCATTGGTAACAATCCGCACTACATTCTGGTTATCTGTGAACCACCTCACTATGTGGTGAGCCAATTTATGCGCCACAGCTCTGAGAATCCTCTCAACTGCTGCCAGCTCCCGCCATGTTGAACTCTTGGCCATTTCTGCACGAGTCCATTGACCATGTGCTACATGGCATCCATGCTCCAACACATAACCTCCGAACCCTGTATTACTGGCATCAGAATAAACAACCCTGACTGCTGACGGTGATTTCCAAATGCTCCGCCCATTAAAGCTTCGTATGCTCTCTATCCAAAACTTAATCTCATTGCGTGATGCCTCGTCAATGCTCAAAGAATCGTACCAAGACCTACGTTGTGCTAACAAATGATACATACATCGTGTACGAAGCCTTGCTACCGGCCCAATGCCTATAGACATGGCACTGATCTTACCTACTATGCTAGCAATGTCTTTTGCTCTCAAAACCCTTTGTCTCATGGCAAAGGATAGTCTATTAGTAAGCTCCATTATTTTTACTTCTGTGGCATCCTAATAATACCTTCCGCAAGATCAATTTCAAAACCAAGCCACGCCCCTGTAGGCGCTGGTACTAGCTGTGACTTTTGTATGTTCAATACAAACCCAGCCCCATCTAGGGTATCCCTAACCACCTTGCACGCAATTGCTGCTTGCTCCTGGGGTGCAACTATGATCCCGTCATCTATATACATGACTACTTTCATGCCCTTTCCTCGCCACCAACGTACGAGAGGTCTTGTAAGCTTAGTGAACACATAACATGCTGTACTTAACCCAAAAGGTAACACAGTGAACACATAAAACTTCCCTTCCCATTTACAACCCAAATACTGCTGTGAGGCAACATGTATATCAATGTGATGATAGCCTGACTTAAGGTCAAAGGTACAAATCGACTGGTTCTTCTCGCAGAACAACAGCCCAGTGCGAATATCCTCATACTTAAATTTCTCCACTTTGAGAAAACTATTCACATATTTCAAATTGATCACCAATCTCTTTTTACCACTTGCATTTGTTACTACTAACAAAGGGCTACACACTATAGGAGGTTCCTTGACCTCCTTTAACCGTCCATCCCTGACCAATTCCATTACAGCCTGTGTGACAAACTTCTCATTCTTTACTGCTGACAACTGGTTTGTAAACATTTTTCCTACTGGTACTTTCACAAAAGGCAAAATATATCCTTGTCTAACTATGCTAACCACAGGGGGGGGAGCATGTAAAACACCTTCCCAAAAACTAGCCCTTTCTCTCAGCCTACCCTTAACTGACACTCCCTCCAGACTACTATCACAATGTGACCCTAGCCTAAAGTCTGACCCTTGAACAAACTGTACTTCCTCCCATTCCTCATTGAAAACAACCTCCAAACCACAATCACTCCTCTCATTGCTACCACAACTTACATCATCTAACCCCTCATTATCTGGTACCATGCATGACCTTCTACTGGTTGTGTCAACCTCACCTGTTGACACAACCGTACTGTAACTATTAGGATACTTAGAGCCTCCTGCTGGCTTAGGACAGGCATGCTTTAAATGACCAAACTCCCCGCATGAGAAACAAGGCCCCACCGGTCGGCTCGCTCTACTACTGCTTCCACCTATACTGGTTGCGCTCGGCCCTCTTGGCCCTACCATTGGGAACCCAAGTACAGAGCTCCCTTGACCACCTGCTCGGAAACCAAACGGAACCTGGCTCAGTTGAGCCCGAGCTGTCCACCAGTCGTCCTTTGACGTCCACTTAGGTCCACTTTTCTTTTGGGCAGCTGCCTTCTTCTTCTTTAATAATCTCTGTTCCGCAGCTTTTTCTGCCTTCGATATGCGCTTTTCGTCGTCACTGTCCTCTGCCAGCTCATCCGCTTCGTACTCGTTTACAATCTCCCAACCATATTCAGATCTATCCGCCAATCGTATCATCTTCTGCCTTTCCTCCACTAGCTCCATACCTTGCTTTATGCTTTGTTTAGCTCTCTCCAGCGCTGTGCTGCTCTCCTCTCGTGAGACGCCACTGCTTGACGCTTGCTCCAACTCTGCCTCCACCGTTTCCAACTTCTCGGCTATTTCATCGTTGAATCTAAATTGCTTCTCGTTCCCTTTACGCTTAAACTCCGCCTGTCTGGTTCTCTTCACCCTCCTTACTACATTCTGAGTCATTTCTTCTTGTGTTTTCTTCATCTCCTCCTGCGTTCTTTTTATTTCATCATTTAATGTCTTAAACTGCTCCTCAGATGCCCTCTTAGAATCAGCAATGGCATCCACTAGTGCCTGCATCCTCTCCTCCATAGTGCAAGTGCTGAGCTGTACAATTTGTTGCACTGGTCACTATAAACTACTCACTTACACACAGTGTGCACTAACAGCCTTAGCAATGGCTCTACTTCTAACACTACCCTGCCTTATATACTCTATCAAACATTACAGGAAATGATGTAATGCTAATTGCATTCCTAAGGGAGCTTATTTTCTGCCTAATTCATTCCATTCAACCGGCATAAAATACATACACCATTATTGCTACACTATAACAAATTATATCAAATGACTTAATTCACATAATAAACTCCATTATTATTTTGTAATTTTAATGAATCAAACACTGAAGATAATAGAGTCCCTCCTGTTGATAACCTCACCATAATCATATTCATGTAGCTCAGTGCTGTTGGTAGGGGGGCGGGGCTGGGATGGAGAATCAGTATTATCCGATTTCTCAGTATTCGTACTTAATGTTTTCTGCAGCAGATTTAGTATATTAATGTTTTTCAGTTTAGGCCACTTCCTTGTTAAGGCTTGATATAGGTGAATCAGAATAACAGCTATGAAAAGAATGATCTCGAATGATACGGAAATGATTGTAACAGTCAATGATTTAGTGGCTGCACCAGTAATAAGAGCCAAAACAAATAGATTAAGGAAAGACAGCATCTCCAATACATAGGGAACCCTGCTCTGATAGACTCGGATATGAAACAAGCTCATGGAAAATACAACCAACATTATCAAAACATTGTTAACATTAGAAGAGGAACCAGCTGTTAGTGAAAAACTCACTGTAAAAACAAGTCGAGCGATTAGACCGAGCCCCACCCAAAACCTGTACTTCACTTTATAAGGGCCTGTATAAGCATCAATAAACGGCTTGAGTTTCACTACAGGGTCTCGTGTACTCCTACAGCAAACACCACTGTACCTAACCAGCCACTGTGCTGAAAACACCAGTCCTGTATATACCAGTGCAAGTATCAGAAACACAATACCCACAATGAATAGTGGCACATGCTTGCCTCGAGCGTACTCTACATTACCATCTCTAGCCCAAGCAATCCACTCCAACTCTCCACACACTACTCTAGTGTAGGTGAATATTGCTGTCAGGGTTCGTAGCAGCTTAGTATAGGACATGAGTATCAGTGTTGCTAGTACTGGTACAAGTGGATTAATACAGTATTTGGATAGTCTGGTTGAATAATGATAGGCTAGTATAATACCTATCACTATTACCCAGATATATAATGGAAACAGGAACTGAAGCCATACCTTGCTGTAGTCGTCCAAACCATTTATGAAACAGGTTTGAATACCGAGGTCTAGATTAATCCAGGAGATAAACTGGTCTATAACGGGAACGTTCCCTCCTTGTAACCCAAACTCAGCGCTATTGAGCTGTACAACATTAGCATAGAACAGTACTCCATTGATAGTTCCTATTGACACTGTTAGATTCAGTACCAGTATAAGGAACACTAGTAGTATACCAGCTATAAGGAATGCCAATGTTATATAAATGGATGATATACTTGAACAGTCAGCACACTGGTTACCACCTAGCTGTACACTGAGACCTGGTAAACACTCTCCACACAGTGTTCCTGCTCTGTGATGATTGCATTGAGGATTCGATTCGTTTAGTTTAAACTGCACTGCTGAACTGATACAGTAGTCAAACGGACAACCATCATGGACCACTGTGCAATTGAGGTCAGGTTCGAATGCTATCCAGTTGTTCCCTGATCGCTGGATCGAAAGTGGGCGTGATACATTACATGATACACCATTAATAGTGGTTAGTGTACTGTCACAGACACATTCCCGTGCCAATGGATCCAGAACCAGACCCAAAGGGCAGGGTAATACAGTCAATTGAACTACAACAATGCCTTGATCAGGTAGTTGCAATCTGGTATTAGATAAAACCATTTGAATTGTAATGGTAACATTGGTATCAGATATTTGGCTTATTTCAGGAACATAATTATACTGCTGACATGATGACATTGATCTGGTTTCGATTACACTTGTAGCAATTGGAAACGGTGTCTCGTTATTTGTAACATCTCCGGGGCTCACCCCTCCACATAGTCCAACGGTTACTAGGGAAACGGCAAACGATTCACCGGGAAATATTGTCTTATCAATAACTTCACCAATTGTACAGTTAATACCAGTATTTTCATTACAGCTACACACACCGAATGGTTCTGATGAGACTGATGATGATAGGGGCGTCCCCTTGTAACCAGCATCACCCAATACCTTCCCTTTCAACACTGTAGGTACATTGGGGCACTCTAGTATACTTTTGAATGTATCACGAATTTCATTTTCATTACAATCAATGAATGTTCCACCGTATAAATCGTTACCAGCAACTATGGCTCTATTGTTTGTAAACTCAGCGACCATATTTAAACCCAATGTACATGATTGTGAAGCAGAATTTGCAAATTCTGAATAAATCTCTCCATGCAGTATAGATGTATCACCATCTTCCGCTGAGAATATAGCCCCACCGTAACTACCAGCTGTGTTATTAATGAAACTCACACTACCATTATCCATTGTGTTAAGATGTGAACCAGTATGGAGATAAATGCCCCCTCCATCTAAGGGTGTGGTGTTGTTGCTGAAGAGGGTGTGGCCATTGGTGAATATCATGTCGCAGCCAGTCAAACCGACCCCTGACCCTTTATTATTGGTGATAATAGTTTGGGAGACTTCAAATCGACATTTGCCTATTGTCATGCCGTGGTAACCATAAATTCCACTACCAAATTCGGCCTCATTATCTGTGAAAGTACAATTGTCAATCCTCACAAAGGCATTATGATAATCAGTGTATAATACAAACCCTCCTCCGAAACCAGCGGCAGTGTTTCCAGTAAACTCAGTTTCAGTGATAATGATATTTAAATTAGGAGAATTGTTGTCAGGTAGTAGTATTGCAACAGCAGCTCCATTTTCAGTGGCATGATTTCGATGAAAATGGTTAGCAATAATCACTAAATCAGTTTGTACATTTCGGCCGGTATAAAGCACCAAACCACCTCCTATAGCTGCTCTGTTACCCTCTAGAGTGAGTCCGCTTATAATAATATGCAAGTGAATAATTGAATTTGATGTAGCTAATAAGCTCAATCCGCCTCCTATGTCAGCAGTGCTATTAATCAGTGTGAGGTTACTAAAGTATATGAAACTGGTTATATTAGTAAAAAGACGTATAGCTCCACCAAATCTCGCCACTTCATCACTACCAGTAATCACACTGTTATTGATGAATACACAATCGGTTATATTCAATTGATTATTACGTGATACAGCTAGTGCAGCACCACCATTGCCAAATTTGTAAGCCACTACAGTGTTGTCTTTAAAAATACTCTGTTTCAAAGTTAATGATGCTAGTGTGACATAAACTGCTCTATTGAGATTTTTGATAAAGTGGCACTCTGTGATAAATACTGAAGTCATGTTGACTGTTCCAGTCACAAACAAAGTTGCACTAGGAGTACTGGTGCTATAAGGATTGAAATCACCGTTTAGATAAAAGCAATTGCTAGTGACTTGGAATTGAGTCTCAATATTGGAAGAAAAGCTGATTGCTTTGTCACGATTATGTTCAAAGCTGCAATCCATCACTAAAGTAGTTGAATTGAAACACAGGGAAGTGTTTGTGTTTTGTGTCTGAATTCCAATATTGTTGTCAATGAAGTTTGTTGAAATAACAGTCACGTTACAAGCGTTGAAAATAGAGATGCCATATCCAGTGATGTTGGTGAAGGAGGAGTTCTTTACTGATACACTCAATGTTGACACTGCTATCAAACCAATGTGACTATCACTAATTCCAGTCTGTTCGAGTGCCACTGATTGACTATTGTATAACCGTATGGTAGGAGTGTTCTGTTCTGCTTGTCCACAGTTGATTAGATCAATACCAATGATAGTGATACTTGTACTATAGGCAAAATAGAAACCTTTAGTATTCTGTCCACACTCAATTACTGTTACTCCTCTGCCTTGGCCAAACAGGGTGAAATCGTGAATACCATTAACACTGACTATCTGTAAACCCACAGTATCCAGTATGTGGTGTCCTTCTGCTATATAGAATGTTGTGTTGGAGATAAAGTACTCGGGAACATTGCTGATGAAGAACTGAAGAGTGTTACATATAACACCAGGAGACTCAGTACCATCAATGAGCGGGCCATTACATTCTTCAGTTGATTGTACTACGTGATAAGCACTATGGTGTGGTGGGTGCTCATCATCATTCAACGCTAGCACTTGTTGGAAGGATGACATCAGCATTATCAATATGAGTAGCACTTTATGAACATGTACAGGATCTGTCATGGTTGATCTATATTATAATTATTATAGGAAAAAAATAAAAAGGAAGGGAAATCACCTGAAAATGTACTTGAACAGCTAGTATTTAATATTTCACTATAGCTAGCATACAAGCAAATAAATTGAGTAACTCACTGTGCATTGTATAGATCACAAATATACACTTGAAATATGCAACGTTTTATTATGAATTATATAGGGGAGTGAAATTATTTATTATTATTGATTCCAGCTACATGTAATAATTAACCGTCATGATGATAATGGTTCAATTAATTTTGTTTTCATTATTAATTAAGTGGCAGACAAATTAACGCTATAAGGGTAGGAAGTGTATAATAGTTTGTACTACACACATGAAGCAAATTAAACTAATATAATCTATTTAGATGTTCTAGTGGCTCAGTATGATTCATTTCCAGGAACAACCTGAATACACATTCAGTATTATGTAAAAGTAATTTGCTCTCATATAGCTGATTCTGATATTTTATAGTAAACCATATTAAAGTCTCAAAAATACTATATTGAATGATTTTCTTGAGTTTATCTATTATGATTGTTGAATCTCTGATACAGTGAAAACAATTTTATGACAGTTCGTAAGTTGAGCTACAGTATGTAATATAACTGATCATACAGTGAATATGATTAAATTTTTAACACATTATAGCCGCCGGGTAACATAAAGCATAAAATGTGCTGGTCCCTATCTACATATGTATGAGACCTTTATGTCCTAATTTAGCTAGCTCATTGAACTGATTTAAAAACTGTGTGTTGCATGTGGCCTGTTTTTGTGCCATATCCTGAGTAGATCTATAGTCTACCACTGATGCCAACTAATTGTTTACCAATAACATGTAGACTGATACAACATGGCTAACCTGTAATGAACAAAGACGTACTACTGAAAAGAATCCTGTAAGAACTGGTACTGAAGTACCTCGGGGAAGACGAAAGTACAAGTATATTGATACAGTGGTCCGTTTGACTGTGTCCCATTCAGTTTGCCAAAAATTAATGCTGTATGTGTGTGTGGGCGTAGATCTATAGTTATTGTGATGGGGAGCGGGGGTGGGCTCATTAATGGGCATTGGCATTACCTCTACTGGCTCATGCAGTGTAGCTCTTGTACTGATCCAACGCCTTATTTTTACCAAGTATAGTCTACAAGTCGCTTCAATTAAAGTTTCCACTGCAGAGCTCTTGATCTGCCATCAGAAAGGTCAAAGTGAAAATCCACAGAATTTATTTATTTTGGCCGGGACGCTTAAGAGTAATTCAGTATTGTTACTGAAGTAAGTGACAACTTGATCACTGAAAGACAATAAAACAAATAAGTTCATAATCAATATGGTATACAGGAAGCATTAATATTAATGTATATGCCAAAATTATAATTGAAACAACGTGACTGCAAAAGTCATGAAAAAAGCAATAATTATGCAAACAGCACAGATTAATTTTTTAATCGCATGTGATCATATCTAATGAAATATAACTGAAAGTCTCAGGCTATTTTGTATAACTTTTAATCAAGAGTGAAGATAATGGACTCCCTCCTGTTTACAACTTCACCATAGTCATACTCATCTAGCTCAGAATAGTTGGTAGAGTGGTGGCGGCGGCGGGTTGGAGAATCAGTATCATTGGAGATACTTGACTTTTTCTTTAGTACATTTAGCGTATTAATGTTTTTCAGTTTAGGCCACTTCCTTGTTAAGGCTTGATATAGGTGAATCAGAATAACAACTAAGAAAAGGATGATCTCAAATGATACGGAAATGATTGTGACAATCAGTGATTTAGTAGCCATACCAGTAATAAGGGCCAAAACAAACAGATTAAGGAAAGACAGCATCTCCAATACATAGGGAACCCTACTCCGATAGATTCGGTTATGAAACAAGCTCATGGAAAATACAACCAACACTATTAAAACATTGTTGACATTAGAAAAGGAACCAACTGTTAGTGAAAAACTCACTGTAAAAACAAGTCGAGCGATCAAACCAAGCCCCACCCAAAACCTGTACTTCACTTTATAAGGGCCTGTATAGGCATCAATAAACGGCTTGAGTTTCACTACAGG
>JAYJLX010050328.1:5491-30963 GCA_036873525.1 Chalinula nematifera | reverse complement strand
CTGCTCCGCCTTGGGCGTACCTTGTCGTGAGAAGACATGACATCTACAACAGCAGCAGCAACAGAAAAATGGAAGGAGTCCAGCATAAGGACCATCAAGATAGCCCAAACATTGGTGGCTAAGACGGAGAATGATATAGACGAGGCTGTATTAAAGGACCCACTGCCCACATTGCGTGACAGGTGCGTCCGAGAAACAAATCGACGCATACATGAATATACTCGATCAGTACGAGCTGTTGTAGTACAGCTAAGGCAGTCCTTCGTTGCTGTCAACGATGAAATAAAATCGTTGAATAGAACGAAAGAGGCTTTGTTTAGATTTCTAAACGCGACTAGAAGACTTCTCACAATCAATCAGCAAACATTCCTCACTAGGCAAGAAAAGCCACAAAGAGAAAAGGTATGTATTGCATTGCTTGCCTGTACCGTATGTGTTTCATTCAGTTTGCATCACAGAAACTCCCCGATTCTGCTGACGAGTCTATCGTCATTGAAAATGAGCAATTGTTGATTCACAAGCAACAGATAGAGTCACAAATGCACTCTGTCCTTGCAACTCTACAAGTTTGGTTGTATGTCATTGTGACTCAGCATTACCATTGAATTATTTACTTTTTAGAGTCTTGCAAGTGTCAGAACTAATCTGGCTGCCATTATTCAAGAGAGATCGAGAGCAACAGACTTGATCTCTCATTCAGTAAGTTATGACAACCGATCCAGCAGGCAGCAGTCGGGTGTTGGAGTGGGCGGTAAAAGGCATGTCAAATCCTATTCAGCCCCACCTTCAAAGACACAGGGTTTGCTTTTCCTCACTACATGGCATGTGCATGATAATTATAACGCTAATAATTATGTAGAAGATCTGTCTGTAAAAGCGTCTACTCCTGCTGTGGTGGATGTCACGTTTGATGCTAATAAGGTGATAGGTGAAAGCCAGACATTGCGGGCTGACTCCAGTGCACTGATGGATGACTTGAACAAAAAGCAGATCCTTCTTCGTGAAACAGTCAATGAGCATGTGGTTCAAAAGATCGCACAAACTGCTACATTGAACGTAAGGACGACGGCATGTAGCCAAGAAAGGCAAAAAATTTTATAATTATAGTTATATACCCTCATTATTAATTTCAGCAACACCTTACTGTTAATGCTGGTGAAACAGCTATAACCATGCTTACCTCACAAAGACTCCTACACAATCAGCAAAAGTCTCTTGGATATTCTCTGGTGAGTAGTTATATAACAAATGATTGTAATTTGCCATTAACTGGAATTTTAATTATCCCACAGGGTCCTGTGTCTTCAAGAGATATTACGGTAAGGGAGAAGCTGGATAGACCACTTGTCAGAGTGTACCAGACACATCCTGGCACTGATTTACCTGAAGCCGTTCACTTGATTAACGATGCAGATAATAGATTAGCTGAATCAATTAGCGTGACCCAGAGGAACATAGCGCTGTTGAAATTAGCTAGAAAGAAGCTGAAAGATGATTCCAGGGACAAAAAGATTGGCATAAATGTTGACTCAAGCATTCTAAGAATGAGGAAACGAGAGGGAGAGAACAAAAGAATGTTGCTCCTAGCAGCTGGAACTGCCATGACCCTTATCAAACCACCAACTGTTTCATGTTTGGCTAAATAACTGAAATTATTGTGGAATACTGCATGACACACACAACTGATAAAATGATAACAGTAATAATATAATAATATAATACAATAAAAAATTAGATGAAAATGTAGTTAGTTTTGAATTGATTACAACAATAATAATTATTATTATAATAAAATTATTTTGAAAACACTATCATTATAGGCTATAGAGGATTTGGAACGGCCATCTTTTATAAAGTGTTAAACTTGCTGGGTGCATGAACTTCTTTGGGATCCATTCTTGCAAGAATGATTTTTCAGCCACCTGCTTATATTCTTAGCTTTGTGGTTAGGTGAAAATATGCATCTAATTTCTCTTCCATTTAAAACCCACTTTCCATCACCAGTGATCGTTCCCCCAATCGTAATGCTTTTAGGTTTAGCCATAAGTTTCTTAATATGCTCGCCCATACATGGTTTACAGTCATTGTTGGCTTCGTCATCAGTATACACTGTGACGGTACTACCACACGATTCTTTATCAGTCCTGGAACAGGCAACGTCATAGTTGTCCAGTATTGTGACATTGAATGCCGTGACTTCTGTCTCTCCCAGCATGGCAGAAAAGGCATTTGATGATATACTCACATAAGCCACTGTTGGAAAAGAGAAATTAAATTAAATCATAAAACTGCATTCAGTATAAGGTGCAGATATATAACTTACAAAACTTGTACACGTCAGATTGTACAGGTGTCTTATGAAATTTATCACGAATTTTTCTACACTGCATGCACTCTTTAGGACGAGGAGTAGTTACAGAAGTGGGCATGATGTCACCACCAGCTGCTGGAGAGGGGCTCGGTTCAGTAGGTGGTTCAGTAGGTGCCTCAGTTGCTGCTGTTTGTGCTTCGGCGACAGTTGAAGAGGGAATAGGCTCAGTTGAGGGTTCGGCTGAATCAGTTGAGGGTTCGGCTGAATCAGTTGAGGGTTCAGCTGAATCAGTTGAGGGTTCGGCTGAATCAGTTGAGGGTTCGGCTGAATCAGTTGGTTCTGTCTCGGTTTTGTTACTAGAACAATCGAATTTGGCACAGCTTGACGTGTCTTGGTACCTGGTACAGTTGAATATTGAGCTGGCTTCCTCCCATTTGTAGTTCAACCGCTCCAGCTCACTTTTGCAGTACATTTCAGTGGACAAGCACAGCTGACGACAGGGAGGGATTATTTGATGAACGGTTTCTCCTAAATTGTTTTCTCGTGTGTAGCACAAGGGATAGTACGCCCCACATATGAAAGGTGTTGCATATTTTATGCATCTCCTCGCATTCTCAGTATTGGCGCGTTTTAACTGGGCGAAGAGAAGTGTGTAGACTTTCATGTATTCGTTTATAGACGAGAAGCTAACGGTGTTGAAGTCCTCAAACTCTTGGAAGTACACGTTTTCCGAAAAGGAGCCAGGAATGCACTTGCGATAATTCACACAGAAATCTGTGTAGGGACCCGACGGGATGATGGACTGGTTGTAGCATTTTTTGAGTTCTAGCGTCTCTTCACTCCCTCCGAAGTATGTTGTGGCCGGAGGTGTTACTGTCATTTGTGCTGACGGCGCGGAAAAGATGAGCATAGGAAAGAACGAGACGATCGATACTGCAACACTTAGCATTCTGTCTTGCTGCTTATGATGAAGTGATGTTTCTGCTTTGTTGTTGTTGCTTTTTTTCTTCTTTCTTTTCCAATGAAATCTTTACAGACAAAGCTCTCGTTATATGGTACATTGACAGGATGTGACGACAGAGGAAGTTAATTGATTGATATGATCAGAAAAATGCATGAAAAGTAATTTTATTTTTATTAAAAAAAGATTTTTTTTTAATACAAAAAAAAAAACAACTCAAAAAACCAAGAGAAACCATCATTCATCAGATATTTCTAAGGCCTGAGCTCTGGCCATTATCTGTAATTGGAACGGTGACCGTAGTTCACCAAAATCAATAGTTTCTGTTCCCCTCTCTGTTCTTGACTTCATCTGGTCATCGCAATACGTTTCCTATCAATGAAAATAATTACATTAAAAAAAGCTGATTGGATTTGATAAACATACTGTTGACGAAGGTCGTGAAATCCAAGCAGGCATTGGCCTGTATGAGGGATTTGGTTTAACTGTTACTTCTGATCGAAGAGCTTGAAATGCTGATTTTCTACGTGATTTTTCTAGATCTTCGAACGGGGTACACAAGCGAGGGTCGCTCGGCATAGGTAACAAGGGAGGACCCTAAAAGATAAGATAATGACAGTTAAAAACTATCAGAATAAGTTTTATAACATCGTTGCTTCGTACTGGTAATACATCTGGTTTGTCGTTACCACCCTTGCTTCCTTTCCCTCCTTTCTTGCCGCCTTTCTTGCCACCACCTTTGTCTTTACCGGCGCCCTTCTTGCCACTTTTTCCTTTTTCTGATAAACAGATCACCAATATTATACACTAGTATTACATTATAGGATACATACAGTGAGTATACATAGCTACACACACATCAAAGGGTTTCTGTTTGCATTGCAAACTATATTAACCTATTACTGAGTTACTAAAAAATCCATTGAACTCAACGAATTCTATAAATTCTATTCCCACTATCTTGAAAACAACAGGTGTTGTTATAATAATGCATTGCCTACGTGCATGCACGACTAGGCAAGAGCATGACTGGCTGTTATACCTTCACTTGGCGACAGCAATGACGGGACTGTCGCAGCCTTGGCGTAAACCATGGCATAGATGTAGTCGTCACCCCAATTTCGTGCTACATCCAATGCAGTCTCACCATTTTTATTAGCAATAGTGAGCTTTGCACTATCAAAACAATCAATAGTAAGTAGTATATAGGATATTACACCATACATGTGTGTGCGTGTACCCTTTCTCCATGAGTAGCTTAACAATTTCTCGTTGAGAGCTTTCAATGGATCTCATTAAAGGAGTCCCCCCATTATAGGATTGGGCGTCCATCAGAGCTTCTTTATCAAGTAGTAGTTTAACCACTTCCTCCTGTTGTTTACACCATATTACTCATAGGTCAAACTATACGCAATAATTGATTGACTTACTTCACCAGCGTGACAGGCATGATGTAGTGGTGTCCAAGCAAAGTTATCAATGGCATTAACATCGGCCCTGTTGATTAGAAATGTAATATTGGTCCAGACGTCCAGACATAAGCTGGATTCAAATGCACTTAGCAAACAATTACGACTAGAAGCCAATGTACATGTAAACTAGAATACAAAGTAAAGAATCTATTGTTTTAAGTGTGCGTATTCATTTACATTGACTTTTGATGGCTGTAATGTGCGTTAATTATGAATCACTTGCGCCTTACAAAGGCAGCAAGGGGCATCCTACGCTAACAATGTTTTACTACTCCCCAATTATGAAAAATTATAGGTAACTCGTTTAACCGAAAGGAAACTTAATCCGGACATTTTTTTTAGGATCAAGCAATCGATTAATAAGGATGATCATGCATGTATATGTATGTGCGTATAATGTATTATGTTTACATGTACATGTATATACGTACCCTCTGTCTATAAGTAATTTGGCAATATCGATTCTTCCATGGGCACAGGCAATCATCAAACAAGTCTTGTTGTACTTATCCCTGGCATCGACTGGTACACCTTGTTGACTAAAGGCAGTCAACAACGATGCCTTGTCACCATGGCGAACAGCCTCATATATTTGAATGTAACGGTGATCTAATATCAATATCAGAGGATATGATAGTAAACTATAAAAACCACAAGAAAGCCTAAAGTTGTACCAGGAGGCAGTAAATACCAGACACTATCATCAACATAACCATGTGGGGGAGGTGAGTCGCGGGTGAACCTTTGTTCGTCAGTTAAAAACTAAAAAAAAAAAAAGAAATACAAATAACAAAATTAGTTTAAGTGTGACAGTGCTATAGGCTATCATACAGTTGTTTTTTTAATGTTGCCCTCTGATATCCCAGCCACTGGTGGTCGACTGGCTTCATAGTAAATGGGGAAATGTATTTTTGTCTTTCCCTGTGTAAACCATGAGTCATTGTAGTGGTAATGTCAAAGGGACCTCACCTTCTTTCCTTTCTTGCCACCTTTTTTGCCCTTTTTCCCTTTCTAAAAGAATTTTTATAAAAAATTAAAATTACTCTGAGCCAGATTCGAATTTAGAAACTAACTTTCTTTTTCGCTTTAATGTCATCTTTCGGTCCCAATTTATAATTCTAAAAAGAAAACCATTAAATACACACATGTAAAGTTGTTTACCAGTACCAACTACACAAACAACAGGAAATAGTACCACATACTATACCAAGAAATCATCCTACAAAGGAAATCTCTCAGGAACCTAATAGTACACTTTTGATTGTCATGACCCCCAGCTCCTTCCTCCTCCCCCCTCCCTCCTTTCGAAAGTAAAAGGATTTCAATGCTAGCTTTAAAGGTATTAACTACTACTGTACGTACATGTTTCTACTGTGAGCTACATGTACAGCTGCATGTTAGTTGCTCACAGCATGGACATATTTGTGATCTGTCAATATGTCATCCCAATTGATGGAGCCCTCTCCCTTCTTGTCATATATTTTCATGAGCATCTGCCAGTCATCCTCTACCAGAGGGATATCTATCCCTTTCATGAGTTCTTGGAACACATCCGAAGGTATGACCCCATTGTTGTTGCTAGGGTTATCCCTCAGTATGGTGTAGACAAGCTGTCTATTACATTGGAGCCAATCGAATAGCTACGCACATTGTGGGATATAATTTGAATACCAGACATTTTTATTTGGTATAATGTTCTCCTTACTCTAACGCTCCATGGTTCAGCAAATCCCTTCGGTTTGCCACCTCTGGCAACTTTGTCCTGGAACCCAGATAACTTCTTCAGTTCTTTCATGGCATCCTTTGTCCCTTCATTCTTTGCGATTTTCTGAGGAGTAAGTCCCTGGTCGTTAGCCTCGTTAGTTGGACATCCTATAGTTGGAAGTATTTATAAATTAATTGCGATAATTATATTCACACAGTAACAATACCTCTCTGACCAATGAATCTAATACACAGCAGCTTGTAAGCAGCTGTTGCAAAATGTGCAGCATTTTCCAAAGTTTTCGAAGTGCTTATAGCAAAGTCGGCTCCATAGGCAGACAGAACTTGAAGGACTTCGAAATTTCCAAGAAAGGCAGCTCTATAATCAAATAGATGTGATTTAATCAACTAAATATTTGTAACTGAATCTCACACTATAAATATAACTCATTACCTATGCACTGCACACATTCCATTGTCCCCGTAAGTAGCGTTCAGATCCGCTTTAGCCTCTGCTAGCAGTCTAACACATTCCTTGTGGTTTGATTCTGTTGCAATAACAACGGCTGACTTGCCCTCCTTCTAAATTAATAATGGAGACATAATTATTTGTCTATATTTGTATGTTCTTGTTAAGCATTCATTGCTATAAAACGAATTATCATTACTTGCGCAACCCTGCTTTATTATAGTATGATTTGATATTACAGTATAAGGCTGATTCACACTATAAATGTACCTAAAATTTAATGAAAGCTTGTGAATAAAAGTGAAGAGTACAAATTGTTAATGTGACATAAAGAGTTAACATTTTTCAAATCCTCGTTAACGATTTGTACTCTTAATGTGCATTCACTTTTACATCGTTAACATTACATTTACTGTAAATCAGCCTTATCGATAAAATAATTCAACAAAACAAAAGGTTTCTGTATTTCATCATTACGAGTACTCACAGGTTCTTTGGCATTTGGATCAGCTCCGCCCTTAATCAGCATATCTAGTAACCCACTGTGACCTGCTTCACATATAGCACACAGCAATGGTAAGCCATTCTTTGTCTATTTAAACATTTTAATTGTTATTGTAAACATTTTGGATAGCAATCAATGCTGTATACTTTGACATTTGGATCAGCTCCAAACTCCAGCAATAATGAAAGGCATTTGATGTGTCTGGCAGTTGAGTGGATGCAGTAGAAGGGAGCAGTCTTGCCAGAAACATCAGCAACTGTTATCAGCTATAAACCTCAAAGAAACCAATGAAGTAATATATTTTCTTACTGTTTAATGATAACCCTTTGACGGATAAGGCTTCGAGTGCTTGTATGTGCCCATGTTCACAAGCTCGCATTCCAGGGGTACAACCCTATTATTAATGGTGATAATTATGACATTTAGACCACACCTAAACGGTGCAATTTAGCTCCACCCTATGAGCTATTATTAGTATTACTACCTCTAGATCTTGGACAGCAGTACTGGACCCATAATGCAATAGTTTATCTATCATTTTATCCAGGTTAAGAATGACAGCAACATGTAGGGCACAGTGACCTGTATCTGGGTCTATAAGCAATGAATAAATACCATAGCCCTTAGCTAGTTACAGTGAATAGAGTCTATCTACCTTGCAAATCCACTAAATTAGGTAGTCCCAGTTCAATCATTTTGTCAATTTGGACACCATCTCTTTCTCTGACACACTGAATCAGTTTTCTTACTTGCAGAACTTCCAATCTGCCCTGTGCAACGGGCATTTTTAGATTTGTTTTGCCGTTGTCAGTTGTCACTAATAATTATTGGTAGAATATGGGCGTGGCTAAAATAAACAAACGCGCATAATTTTTAAAAGAGGGTGTGGCATTTTCTAATGAATCTCTAACAGGCACGCCCTCCTTTAGAATTCTAAAAGAGCAAAGGTCTTAGCTGGTAGCCTTCATAGCGAGCTTTTAAAAAGCTTCCTGATAACAAAATGGTGTCCTGTTGCTCCACTTACACAGCCCCGGCATATATATGGGCGATACTGTCTATAATTCCAGCCATTGCTTGCCCTTTTGGACTCTATTTCTCTAACTGGCTGGAGCTCGAGTATTCAGATGGTAAAATAACCTCTATTTCAAGCTTCAGGAAATGTGAGAACGAGTCATCGAGGATAACTGTGTCGTGTGATGATTATTACAGCTTTGGAGAGATGTATTCGCCCTCGTGGCAAGCAGTCACCCTGTTATTCGGAGCTGGGGCATGTCTACTCATACTGGTAGCATTGACTGCTATTTTTGGATTTTTCGTGAAGCACTTATTCAATCTGGTTGTAGGGATCATCTGCATGATATCGCAGGCTCTAGGAGGTACGTTTATTTGATAGATGTATGCCTGGAATGTGTATACAGTTATTATAACCCAATTAATTGTTATAATTATTTATTATTCTTATTGCTATTATTTATATTATTTTTATATTGTTATTATACAGTACTGTGCTATATTTCGGGTGTACTGGTGTTCCCCGTTGGATGGAGTTCCAGAGGTGTCCAATCTGTGTGTGGTAGTAATGCTAATGTGTATAGTATTGGTAACTGTTCGATTGGCTGGGCGTATATTATCATCATTATCGGTACCGGTATAGGCATAGCAGCTGTAGCCATGTCATGGACTCCATTACTCAAAAAGAAAGCCGACGAAGACTCTCCATACGCCATTTAAAGCAGCATCTTGTGATTGACAAAAAAGCAATCTATATATACCTTTTTTTTAAATTGTAATTTCTTTGATTAATTGCTATACTCTCTTTTTTTTTTAAGCTACCAATGGAATAATTGTGTTTTATATAATATTTTATCCAATAGACAATATTTTATCCATGCCTCGTGTATGTTTTAATGCATCACACAACACTGGGAAGCCACTCCCTGCATATATGAACCAATACTGGAAATGGGTGTTACAACTGTACATACACACATGCAACACACCCCTCATAGATAAAATTAGAGTACACTATACCATTAGAAATTTGTGAATCAATTATTGCTTCACTGTTTGTACTCAAACAAACTCATTAATTTCATCAACAGCAAGTGAACGTAATAATCATATCACAACATCCAACGCCGCCGCCTTCATGTGCTGGTACTCGTCTGCATGGGCGGGGCACTCCACCTCGCTCATTTCAGTCGGCTCACCATAAACATCATAGTACCTGAAATTAAATGTAACATTAAAACAAACACATGCTCTTGTTATGTTACCTTTCAAAGGTAAGTTTTCTTTTGCCTAAAAATAGCAAACGTGGTCGGAATATCAACAAATAAAGCATAATATTACATACATTTGGCCTCAACATACCCCTAGTCTTGTAGTGTAGTCTGCAGTAGAGCACTGCAACCATTAGGAATAGCCCAATACTGAGGATTGTACATACACAACTAATGACCAGTGGGCGTATACCAGTACTGCTTCCATTATCAGTGGAAGGAGGGTGGGAATCATTGTGAATTATATCAGCACATGTTCTGTTCAATTCATATTGTAAATTGTTACTGGTACAGTTAGTAAGAGTGGTATCCTTGATTACGTTGATTACATTACTCTTGGCTAGAGGTCCTTCTGTGTATGATGGATCTTTGATCTCACACCAGTAATAAGTGAACATTTCCTCTTCCTTTATGGTTGAAATGGTCAATGAAGACATAATCACGTAATCGCTGGATTTCTTCACTTTCACTGTATGTTCCTTATCGGGGGTGATATATTCAGTGCTGTTTGTGTGTATATTTGTGGAGTACCACGCTATGGTTGCATTTGATAATCGATTCATTAAAATCACTGAGCACACTAGGTTAAGGGAACAGTTACATATTGAAGGATTACAATGATGTTCGTTGATTGGTTGAATGTTATACTCGTATAAACACGAACACTCTTGAAAACAGATTGAAGCATTTAGTAATACATGAACATTATTAATTGCTGTCATGGCTTACCAATTAACCTTAGGAAATAACCACTAGCCAACATCCAGACACAAACTATCAGTGCATCCATACGTATACCCGTTACAGTTAGGCAAAAAAAAAATGCGACAATTGTAAAGAAATGGCAGATTTTAGTGAACTTATATACTTATAATAGATAGATCGATTTACATCAAAAGGAATAAATAGACAAAATAAAGGGGGCAGGATCACACAGTATGAATGAAACACCATCAAATAATTTATAGCTAAAAATGAGTCACACACGCATTCATCACACACACATAGATATACATTATACAGCAGTTTAGTGGTATTGTTTAAACAGAGGGTATATCGTATGTTGGATCATCGAACAATGGTTTATTATTGTTATTAGTATTAGTAGGCGGAGCTGATGTGTTCGGCTGATAAGAATGAGAGCGGGTACTCTCACGAGATCTTTTAAGGGCAATCGGTAGCTTCTCCCAAGGGTCTTCATAGCCTGGTTCATGTTTAACGGGAGCTGCTAAAGTGGATGGAGCCGGAATAGGGATAGTGGGTTTGGCATATGAGTACACGGTACTATCATCGGGGTCCATTTCCGCTGGGGTATCATACATTACCTCACTAGTAATATTGGGTACTTGCGATGGTACCTCAGGAGTGGGTGAGTGCATAGGGGGTGGGACAGGCGACACGGTAGTGGGTTTGTCCTGTGGAGTGATCGAGTGTGACCTCTTCTTACTCAAATCGGGTTTAGTATAGTAGGATCTGTGTTTATTGGGTCCAATGTCATCACTGAATATGGGGGGTGACGAGGAATAATCAGTGGGTGGGAGATTCTTTGGAGGGCTCAGTTGAGGCTGGACAATAGGAGCCGTAATGCTAATTTCATAAACTGGATTACTAAACGATACGCTCTGTTCGTCGGGTGTTTGTAATGGTGGCGAATCGTTGGTTGACTGACTCATACCATCTTGTACCGGACTACCTTCTTCATATCTAATGAAATCATATCAATAATATAATATCTAATGAAATAATATCAATTATCATAACCATAAGGGCTTTAACATTGATTAACTAGTCTGGTACACATGCAATTATTTACTATATTGGCATCACTTACTTGCTGATTGGATCAACAGTGGGTGGTTTGGTTCCTGTATAAGAAATATGAGTAATATTATAGCCAGTTTACACAGAGCCCATACTTGTCCTACCACACCTTGCCCAACCCTACAGTAATACCTAAAAACCACTCACCATGATCATCACCAGCTGATGCAGCCAGCTTCCCTCTTCTTGTTAAGAAGCACAGCACGGTAATAGCACCAACTATCCCCATGGCCACACAGCCCAGTAGTATGCACACGATTATTAAACCTATCAATATTCCACTGGTTGATGTCGTGGTTTGGTTACGACTGGGAGACTCTAGTAATGTAGTAGGGCTGGTGGGGGGTAAGCCACCATTACGGGTATTTGTTATAGTAAAGCCACTAATGTCTACAGTGGTGGTTGTTGTGCTAGCTGCAGCTGGGATTGTAGATGTAGACCTAATGCGTGGGGGAAGTGCAGCGTTTGATGTTGGGCGCAGCGTGATGATTGATGACGAAAGAATAACATCACTTGTAGCATTAGATAACGATGGTTGTTGTGTTGTCGACGAGATTATATCGATTGTAGAAGACGATGCAGTTACTAGGGATAAACATTGCTGACGAATGTCGTCAGTGACTATAGGGATGGAGGGAGAGGTTTCGTTATTCACACATGAAGTTTGGTTTGTAAATGGCTGGGTGCAATTAGGTAATGATGCATTAAACAAGGACGGGCAGATAGGTGTCACTGTGCTGGGAGTGGAGTATCCATCCACAGTGCACCAGTACAGACCGTATGTAGCCTCACTGACAGTGAGTTTTAACGTTGAAAAGAGACCAAAACTAACCACATCAACACCGCTCGGAATTGTGCTATTGCTAACATTGAAATTGTTACTCGATCCAGCGAAGTTCCACTTGATAGTATTCCCCGTAACTTGCTGGTTTGGTAAATCATTTATTCGACAGGACAACGTGATGGAGACACCAACAGTCGGGTTGCAGTCAAGAAATTGTGGGGGCTGTATAGTAAACTCGACACCAGATGGACAATCTATAACAGCAAAAATAATAAGTTATGGAATCTTTTTTATACTAAAGATTAACTGACCTGTTGTTCCAGAGGACAAAGTTACGAATAAGAAGAAGCAGAGAGCCAACAACATGACGGACCTGCAGTGCAGCATTTACTTTCTCTTGAACTGGATCCAGTCTAACCACAGTGTGATAATTATATCTCGCGGACAACGTGGGTTAAATTTTTATAAAGATAATAAAATACAAGCTCAAAAGGAAGTCACAACATGCAGCGCTGTATACGTTCAGTTCATTATGTTATCCATTCTGTAATGATTTCTGTTTCTTTTCTTCTGATCTCAACCACAGACTGAGGATCCTTTGGATTGCTGCTCCTAAGTAAGTGGCATAAAGAATCAATCCACCTCAGGCTGCATGCATGCATGCTGCAAACCTCAAATCCAAATGATGAGCCCCGCCCATCACAATTAATGGATAAACAGTGTCAGTCAGGCTGGCTGCTGCACGGTCACCACTACTGGGTGGCAGCACCTACTTATAAAGACAAAACAAATGCCATGTTTATACCAAATCTTGCACCCAACAGTAAACTAAGTAAACTAACCCCACCCACACTCCAAGGGTCCAGATTACCATTAGAGAAGATAATGTTTGTAGCAGTGGAGATATCTAGATAATACAATACATTATTGTTATTTGATTAAAATGTTTCACTGACAACGTGCCTCTTCCCCAGTAGTAAGAGTTCATCCAATTAGGTCGGTGACCAACACCCCACTTATTTTGACAATATTCGGTTACGTCGTATTTCTTTGGTGGAAACATGTCCGTGACGTTGTTGGTTTCACACCGTAACACCATTTCAGTGCATGCCTAAACACAAGTAAAATAGCTTAACAATAATTAAGTCAAGAATAATGATAGTAATGAAAAAGAAACAGAACCTAATCTATAATAACTAGTTAGTTAATACATGTAACTACTGCCTCCTAGAGCTACTTATATAAAAACCAAATTATAATTGGGGCGAGCCTGAGCGAGCCCTACACTGGTCGAGAAACGATCTTGTATTTGGTACGTGTCCGTATTAAATCTATTAAATTCTTTTTTAACCTGCTGATAAAAAAGTTTAAAATCTATATGTGTACATTGTGTGTAGTAATACCATAGACACTTAGACAGTGAAGTACTAAGTGTCAATATACCAACTGTCAGCTGTGATCGCCATCAGATTGTGCAGATTTCATCCATTATCTACACACAGCTGTGCTCGCTATCACAATTCACAAGAGAATCTCAAGAGCCCTTATCCATGAAACGGTTATCCATGAAACGGTCAGTCACAAGTATAGCACTATTATAATAATTGTAGCATCAAGACTTGAGCTGAGTGAATTATCGTTATCTGTGTATGCTACAGTCCTTGATGTAAAGCTTTCTACTCAATACATCTGTGCTACTTAGCAGTCTACTTTCTTTCCAAAGAACCAGCACCATTAATGCATGTTTCAGCTGTTTCCCGCTTAATTACTCGAATAAGTACACAGTATCAGCACATAAACTGCTAGATCTACGTAAGCACATCTATAAAGTCAACTATGCTTCGCGAAGGCTCGCCCCATCATTGTTTTACAATCCACTAGTTAGATCAGATTAATCAAATCTCTTAACAAAAAACTGTATTTAAAATTTTGTTATTGTATTTTCTGAAAAAATGTTTAATTTATGGGTGGACCTGTATAAGTTCTGTGCCACTCTAAACATTCACAGAAAATCAAAGGAGACGAATTCAACAAAATTAATTATAATCATTAAAAAAAATACGTCTAAAAACAGGTGTGGCCCAATAGTATAATCAACAAAGAAGATTTGGTCCAAAGTATATACGCTGAATCAATATAGCATGCAAAGCACACTAGATGTTCCGCCCTGCCCCACCCCCCTCCCCCTTCCCAATATTTGTTTACCTGATAGTCCCATGCCATTGCATCGTTACCAAGACCACACCCTGTTGGATCAGCACATTCTATAAATTCCTTGTCTATATCATAGCACTCCAAGTTCCCTTTACTCCCATTCACCAACAAACCTACACACGACGAACACAAGTAGTAGATTACAGGCAGCTTAACAATATAAGCCTCGTGTTGACATTGAGAAAACATACTGTAAATGAGTACAAAATAAATTAATTAAAACAATATTATAGTTACTATATACCTAAACATGAGATTAATAGGATATATCAACAGTGTTACAAGTCTTGAACCAATAATGTACTTATCACAACTCTAAATTGTATTATATGGGTCATCGCCTAGTTTCCCATACTAAAGAGTAGGGAAAAGGAGCCAGAGTAATTCTTAATGGCTTGTGGTGCAACAAACAAACCATATTCTTTATTCGGTGTTTGGTTTTTTGTTTGTCTGATTATTCTAGGTTACTTTGCCATTTTTCGGCTGCTTTAACTGATTAACACGAACTCATTAAACCATTGTGCATGCTCTGAGTGTATATACACAACAAAGGATTTGTCATGACAACATACCAGCTGAATCTGCTAGCCCAGTCAGTGGGTGTTTTGCCTGAAGTAGAATATCACAAGCTTTACTAACTGGATTGCCTGGTAGGTCAGCAATGAATGAGGTCGGATAAGGATAGTCCAACATTGACAGTATTGTATATGAGTTACGAACCCAACCAACCAGATGGTCAACCTATAGAATCATAACAAATACAGTTAAATACACCTGAGAACCAGCAATAATAATTATAATATACACACACATTCACTTTCTATCACCTTGTCAGAGGTCAGTGGCTTGCACAGTTTCATTGCGTTTGTTATTTTCGCCAAACCTTAAATTTTCATAACAAATTTCAGTAAAAATAATAGGAAAAATCAGTTCATTACTAATAAAGATACCCTCATCTCCTTGATTGGCGAGATCGTATAGATAGCTGAACCCATCTCTGACAGTGTCCGGACAACCTTCATTTGCACCTTTGAAATCCTATTTTTACAGCAGTACTTTGATTAGCTGTAGTATACTCAGTAATAATATTGTTATAATTATACACAACAGTTAAAGGACATACTAACTATAAATCCCTGTACATCACTATAATTAGCTACATTAAAACTGATTTTGGCAGTTAGGGAAGATTTCAAACCTCTCGAAAGTTTGAAAGAGGAAGATTAACTGTGTTTTTTTTTTTCACTTTTACATTTCAAACGAGATTCATTTGCATGGTGCATGGTGTGGTTTAATTGGATCGGGAAGGGGGGGCTTGTAATGGCTGGGCCCTTGCTTGTATACTTCCGTTTGGCTTTTCATTTATCAATTTGTGTACAAATAGCTGCTTTTCATTTTGGTTTGGTCTGTCAACAGTTGTGTGTTGCCATGCACTTGGAAGTAAATGAGATGTGGTAGGTGTATATATTTTAAATTAATGGTACAAGTGAAAATGGTCTATTTGAATAAATCGAAATCCATCCCATTTCAATATTATTAAGTGAATTGTTATTAGTTGACATAATTATACTATATAATTGTTCTGAAAAGAATAGGTTATCAAAAAAACCAACTCTAACTTACAAAACAAATAACTATAAAATGACATAATATAACTTATCTGTCCTGACATTTCGATCAGGTGCTCTAGTTTTGTAAATTAGAGTTGATTCTTTGATAACCTGTTCTTTTCTGAACAATATTATATTCAATATTAATATTGAATATAGTGTACATGTATTATGTTACAATATATAAGCCTATCCAATCTGTAACTTACTTCAGTAACTTTACGAAAAAATGCCTCAGGAGAAATAAGATCAGCCACCATGTAAATAGGGGCGCTGGCAGCCAGAGCACCATCGATTACATTAGGGTACTTGAACCTCATCCAGGCGGACAGCATTCCGCCATAACTATATAATTACAGAATATCATCAAGTTAAATGCCCCACCCAATAGTACTGTGAACAAGAAATGTTGTTTTTGTGAGTTTCATTTTTGGACAGTTACACACAATCCCATAATAGCTGACCACGAACAACAATCTGGGTACACACCCTTTTGTAATTGATGTACTCCAAGTTCATCATGTCAATACATGCAAAATCTTATATCCCCAACGGTTCCCCCTCTTTCTGTAAATATCAATAGGTTAGCAGAAATCTTGCTACTGTGATGAACTGGGAATACACAATGTTGTTAGATTATTCCTCGTTGCAAATGGGCGGGTCCCAGACTAACAAACAATATCTTTGGCTTAAAAGAAACTTCTATTATTCTATTTACATACTCCGCTGAAAGCAAATGGGCAGGGCGTTTATTATTATTAACTCTCTAGCTTCCACACACACACACACACAATCTGTTGTATACCTTCCTCCAAATGCAATTGTCTTTTTGATGTTGTATTGAGCTTTCAATGTTTCTATAAGAACAGCAAAATCAGCCAAAGCCTGCTCAGCAGATAAAAATCCAATATTCTCATGCTTGAACGAGTCTTCTCCGAATGGAAGGGATTCTCCATAATAGCGCTGCAAGGGAAAAACAGAAAGACACTAAGTACACGTCAGACTCTAATGCTAGTAGAACTAACATGCTCAGCAAACACAATCAGAGCTGACAGCTTATCAGCCAGTTCAAACACAAGACCGGTGTTATTGTAGAACACTTCAATGTTTCCCTCATTACCAGTATAGAAGAACAGCGTGGTACTTTTACTGTAGTATTTGTCTGCGAAAAAAAAAGTTACTATGTAAACATAAATAAATATGTTGTGGCTAGACGCTTCCTAAAGCGGACAGCGTGTCACAGGTGAATTCCTCGGGTGAATCCATAATGGCTACTCACCATTCACCAAGTATCTTTGAGAAAAGGTTTGCGTGTTCGTATAGTCAAAATGATCGACGAACTGCTGGAAATAAAGTGTCTTGTACGGCTCCACAGACTCTCCTAATACGGTACAGGAGTTGAGGATTGCTATAAAGAAAAGCAGCTCAAAAGCAACCATACTGCTTCTGCGAGATCGTTTTAATAACTAGTTTTTAATAACTAATGTTAATAAATTAATTTAATTAATAGGTGAATCTTGTTATTATAAAAAGCTCACCCTATGTCAGTAGTCTCATTCATACAATACTCTAATTAGACTACTTTCTTTAATTTGTCATTTGCTGTTAATTATGGCTCCACATATTTCAGGTAGTCCTGTTATATTAAGCACACGTCATGGACAGTAATCACTATTCGCTTCCTTGTAATAATGTAGCGGCTGGTTATAGGGCACTACTGCAGTTTGAACCGCCATCAAGGAGGCCGGGAATGATGCGTCCAGGGTTAGACACAAGCACTGATGATGATTTTGAGGTGACTGATTGTTGCTTGCTGATTACAAATAGTAAAATGATTAAAATTTCCTGTCATTTTGACTGATGTACAGCAACTGATGCTCAATGTTGGAGGTGGTCTAGTGGGAGGTCTGGTTGCTGTTGTTCTAATGGGTGTACTGATTGCAGCCTGCGCCTATTGCTGCATTGTGAAATATAAGATGTGCACTCCTATACCTGATCCAACACAGGAAGAACGCAGGCCTAATCGACGACAAAATCGGCGTAATCATAACACAGTAAGCCCATGTGTTTATGAATCAAGTTCTTTTCTATTAGTTAAATGTGTCTATGTATAGCTTTCAAAGAACTACAATGCTATTTTGTTCTGTATATGAGGCTATCAAACCCGCATGCAAGCTAGTTTGCATTAATTGTTAGGCTGCCTGGCAGTTTTTCTAATAGGGTCTATTCGAGCAGTTTTTTTTTTTTTCTGAAAGTTAATCTTTATTTTTGGAAACTGCATGTGCATGATTTGTTGATTTTTTTGGGTTTGTCTATACTCTATAGTGTACCATAGTATGATTTCCGTCATTTGCCAAATATTAGTATCATTGTAGTTTTTGACCCATGACTAGTAAATACAATTATTCAAGTTTTTCCCTTCCTGCCCTACCAATTAACCTTAGGAATAGTTTTCCTGTGCATCTTTCCGTCAGTTCCACAGGTTCAATAGCCCTATAACCCTTTATTTACACCAGAGAAGTATATGTCAGTAGTGATTCATTTGAACCTTTTTGTGGCAGGGTCATAAAGCCGGGGTTATTTACACTAGTAAAATATGGAATAGCGAAAAATAGCACCATAATTTGATAATTGTTGTTGATATCCTTTTTACTGCTTCAGTTCAGTATACCTTGTTTGCTGAGTACACTATAAAGTTACACATACTGTTTACTGCATGATAGCGCCGGCCTGTATAGGCTTGTTTAATTGCTCAGAAGCATGCTGACCAACTAAACTGATTTCATAATTTGTTTATGGTCTGATAAATTAGGTGAACAATGTTAATCAAGTGGACAATGGGATTATTGATCAGGAACAGCAAGCAACAACAGAAGAGGAGCAGTCTGTTGTAGCACCCATTGTGAAGTGGACCTACGATAACAGTGAACTAATAATAAGACCTCCTCCTGGATATATTGAAGGACGCTTCTATCCATTCACTCCCATCCCACTACCCTCATACGACACCATATACTCCTCTTCAACATCACTTAGTGGACTGGAGTATACCCATCATGCTATATCTACCTATGCTACTCCTATGCGGGATTCGGGTATACTAACCAACGAACCTGGTTCGGCACCACAAACACCAGAACCAGCAGCACAGCATACAAACAATCCAGCTGTTCCCAATGATAGAACAAGTACAGTAGATGCTGCTGATGTTATTGCAAACCCTTCTGTTACTGATGTTAACCGCGGAGAACAGCCGCTGTCAGAAACGGAATCATCTATAGAGGGAGAAGAACCTGGGGAACTACCAGTGCTACCAGAACAACAGAGCAATGGCGATAATATCACTACAGACAATAACAATAATGATCCTAGTGCAGTGCCAGTAGACTTATCGGTTGTTATTGCCAACAGTAATGTCAACACTGATCATGTTCAACCTGCAGGGGAAGTTCGTGATCATGAGGAACTTCCATCACGTTTATCTCAGGGAAGCTTTAGAGTGTATTTTGGGGAAAATTTTTCTTCATCAGAAAGTGAAGAAGACAATTAAAACCACACACATTATTTACTATACCATGTTTTGTTTCATTAAACATTAATTATTACACTAACATGTTGTATGTGTAACATAATGCTCTATCAATTTTTAGCAATAAAGGTTTAATATTAAGTGAAAGTAATTAATTAAAGTAGATCTACGCATGCGCATTAGTGTTCTATTTTTAGTGTAGTTATTCATTAATTTTTTTTCTCGTGGCAAAAAAAGATGGCGTCAGAAGGACTTGGGGAATCGCCAGGTCCTCCTGTTGGCCGTCCTGCCGATATCGCAGTAGTTAGAAAGTTTCTTCTGCGATTAATACCGACGATATTGGAAGAAGATGACATTTTAGACTACTCGAATTTAGAAGCCGCTTTGGACAAAAGCACGACCGACCTCACACGGTTCATTGAGGATTCCCAGGAAAGGTCACTCACTGTTCTGCGTTCCCTACCACCAGATACAATCGGCGAAGAAGAATCGCTGGAAGAGGTTCAACCATCCCCCTCGTATTCCGTCCACCTGGGCGCTCACTTCAAGACGTATCGCTGTGTTGGAGTCGTGTTCATCAAAAGATCACCCACCATTGAGTCTGACAAGTCGGTTCGTAGTCAATTGCGACTAATCAATGTATCGGAAGATTCGCCCTTTGAAACCCTTCATGCATATGTACAAGATGCTGTCAACCCGTTGTTCTCTTCATATATTACAGAAACCAGAAGAGACGAAAGGTCAGCCATTGTTATTTAATTAAATCTAATTAATTTATGTGGGCGTGGTCTATGATTGTTATTCATTTTTATAACTATAGTGAAGGTGATAAGCTAGCCAGTAACGTCCAAAAGAACATCAGTGAACTAGCCGTAAGCCTGTTGCATCTCCAGCAGAATATAGCTATACCAGAGGTCAACCTGCCCATACACCCTGTTGTCAATGATGCTGTTGCAATGGCTAATGACCAAGGAAAGAAACCAATGGAACTAATGAACAGATATCTCAGTGATACCACTGTACTCAATGCATTACAGAAACAAGTGATCGGGTGGACCAAAGACATTCGTAAGGTATGTGTGATTATTTCTGTTATTAATTAAAGCTGTTTAATTACGTATCCATTATAATTAGGTAACAGGAATGCAGCGTGATGTCTCATCCGGTACTGCACTGCAGGAGATTAGTTTCTGGATTAGCGTGGAGCATGCCCTGGCACGCCTCAGAGCCAAGAGGGATAGCACGGAGGTGGTGCTGACTTTGGATGTCCTCAAAGCTGGAAAGAGATTCAAAACCACAATCAGTTTTGATTCGGATACTGGGCTCAACGACATGCAGGAACGAGTGAAGGACTACAACCAGCTAATGAAGGACTTCCCAATCAAGGATCTCTTAGCAGCCGACTCGTTGGACTCCATTACTGGGGCACTGATTGCCATCTTCTCGCATATGAAGAAGATTAGGAACACTACTTATCCTACGGACAGGGCTGTGGGTCTGGTAGAGGCCATATCAAGGGATCTGTTGACACAGCTGCTTAAAGTATTGAGCACACAGAAACTCATGATTATCACGTATGGGGAGTTCGATGTAGTTCACAGCTTGTCCAAGAAGGTGTTCACCACCTGGGACGAAGACTTTGAGAAATTCCAGACACAGTTAAGGGACTTGGCCAAGAAACGTCGCGATGACACAGTCAAGTTTCACATCAAATTCAACCTCTCTCACAAGAAACTCCAAGACAGACTTGTACAAATGGAAAAGTATGTTGAATAGATTTAGTAATTTGTGTAGTAATGCTATGCTCTGTCTCTCACTGTATTTATCAGTTTCCGTCATCAACATGAACAGCTGCAAAAGGTCATCAATCGAGTTCTCAAACTGGCTCAGCAAAGCACACAGAAATCATCAGTAAGGCTGTAATAAACCAGTATATGCAGTGTTACATGTAATTGAATATAATAATTCATTAGGTTGTTGATGACCCATTAATGGATGATGATGAACTACTGGCAGTAAAGGAGGTTCATTTGGCGTATGAGAGTGTTAAAGTGGTGGATTGTTTGGATCTGTCTAAAGATGGTTCAGATGCATGGGAAGCTGCACTCAAGAGGTATGTACTGTACATATACACCTACGTATATAGAAATATGTAGAAGGAAGAGGTGGGGAAACAAAGGAATTGTAGTGAGTGAAAGGTAGTGGTGTGATTGTGGGCTGGTTGATGATTGCATTGTGTGTAAAATTAAGGGATACTAGACTGTATGTCCATTTATAATCCCTGTTTAAACAATCAGATATGATGAGAGGATTGATCGTGTTGAAACAAGGATAGCAGCTCGTCTAAGGGATCAGCTGGGATCTGCCAAGAATGCCAAAGAAATGTTCAGGATCTTCTCACGATACAATGCCTTGTTCATTAGGCCTCATATTAGAGGGGCAATACGGGAATATCAGACTCAACTCATACAACGAGTCAAGGAAGATATCGAGAAGCTGCACTTGAAATTTAAGGTACCACGAAAACCTATTTCAAAGCTTTATTATTCATATTTTACTGTATTTGTTATGGATTAGACACCGTTTCACAAGACACCAACTTACGCTATGTGCAATATGATGGACATACCTCCGATATCTGCCTCACTGATGTGGGCTCGTCAGGTAAATCGCACTTATTTTCCTTTTGTGTGCTTAACCCTTGAGTTAACTGAATCCTGTTGTACAGATCGAGCACCAGTTGGATACCTCATTAAAGAGGGTAGAGGACGTGCTGGGTGCGGACTGGGGCACTCATGTCGACGGACAAGAGTTGAAACAAGATGGCGATGCTTTTAAACAGAAACTGAGTCCAACTATCACATTTGAAGATTGGAAGAAAAGGGTCAGTGGTGGATGGGTGTGGTTTGATATTAATTGCCAGTACTTTCTGTGTTAATTAAAGGTTGATGCCAAATCACATGGTATTCAAGGCAGCATATTCTCTATAACTTCAGCCAGAACAAGATCAGTGTTGCAGATGAAACTAGTGGTTAACTTCAATACCGACAATATCTCTCTATATAAAGAGGTTTTTTGTACCAATATTAATGCTGTGTAATGTTATGTACAGCTGCTCCTTTATTATAGGCTCGTTATCTGAGGACCATGGGGTTCAGGATACCATTCAGTATTTCTAGTCTTGCTTCACAGGCTAACCAGCTCTATCCTCATGCTGTTTGCCTCAAGGAGAGCATCAGAACATACGAACTGACTTGTCAAAAGGTGTTTCCCATCATTAAAATATACTTAATAGGTTTTGATTATTTTTATAACTAAAATAGATAACCGATAATCCCGATTTGGCACCCCTTGTGGCTGGACTAAAGATCGATGTTCAAGAGTTAATTAGAGAGGTGTGTCCTAATAGTCACATGACCAAATAGTCATGTGACCAAGTAGTGTGTTTACTATATATTATTGTATCTAGGGAGTGAATCACACATGGGAATCATTCAAACTCGACCAGTTTGTTCAGAAATTCTCAGAGAGCATATTCAGTTATCAGGAGAAGGTACAGTTACCACTACCCACATGTACCCATACTTTGTGTAACAAGTGATGATAATTGTGACTGATATTACTCACAATATGTGATGTTCATTTTACCACAATTCTCTGAATCAATATAAACATTTGGTCTCTCCACTGCTGATTTTGCAATATATTCCTCTAGCTTACTGGTTTGTTATTAATAATGGTGCATTGTAGGTTGACGATGCTTTGGTTCATCTGGAGGAGATAGAGACCTACATCAGTCGTCTTGAGTCCTGTGAGTATAGTTCAGCCATGTTGGGACAAGTATTGGATGAGATACAAAAGATCGTGGACAAACTGAACCTTCGTTCGTATACCAACTTATCAAAATGGGTACAACAACTTGATATTAAAGTAAGTAATACGAGGGGAAAGATCAAGAGTATTCTATTAAAAGTTTTTTGTTGTATTAGTGAGGTGTATATTCTATTTAATGCCCTTCTTTTGTGTTAGCTTTTTTTAATGATTAGATTATGCATACATTCTATTTAATGCCCTTTTATTATTTGCTTATCTTTTTGGATTATGTGTGGGATGTATTCTATGTAGTGCCTTTCTTATGTATTAGATTAATTTGATAATTATTTGGGCATTTATTTTATTTAATGCCCCTTTTCTTATGTTAGATTGAAACTCGTTTAATGAAGAGATTGGCAGCTGCGGTTAGCTCCTGGACTGAGAGTTTAAAAGGTCAGACGGATGATGATGAAAGGGGCGGGGCTATTGATACTACCATGGATACCACTCCCGCTTCAGCACAAACCATTCAACAGTTCAAACTGGGAGGTACCCCACAAGTGGAGGTTTGTTAAATATAGTTGGAGTATCATTACATCATTCATATATTGGTTCTATTTTTAGCCTCACCATCACGAGCTCCACATCACTAACCAGACAATGTACCTCCAACCTCCATTGGAACTTTCCCGGTGCCACTTAATATCCCAGCTGCATAAATGGATTAGTACCATTACAGGACTACCCAGGATACAGAGTTCACACTATCAGGTTTGGCACGTGTACAGTAAACAAGAATTACCATGTGTATAGTGTGGAGTAATGTTAAATAAGGAGTGTTTGCATACACGTTAAGCTTTGTTGTGTGGATTTTTATGGTTGTACTTCTACTGTATGGACGATTTTGGTCTCTTGTTTTACTTGTTAGACACACAAATTCATTGCATAAATCTACTCGTGTTTTGCTTTGTTTTCTTTTTAAGGTTGGTGTAGAAGAGAAGGATATATCTGAGGAGACCTACAGAGGACTATTAGGCCGTTTAATGGAGAATGATTCGCAGCCAATGGTGGAGGCTTACGCGGCAATAGAGGGAATCCTGAGTGAAGTGGAGAGTTATGTTAATGTATGTTACATATATATACATATACCCTTCATTTATACTGTCAGCAGCTGGTATCATTAATGATTAATTAATAGGAGTGGCTTCAGTACCAGAGTCTATGGGACATGGAGTTTACTAATGTCACATCGAGACTCGGAGAGAATCTGAACTTGTGGCAGAAACTACTGCTAGACATCAAGTAATGAGTTTTACTTATTGAATGTTTAGTGGAAAATGAGCCACTTTATGTATTTCCACCGCTTGTATAAGTATGCATGTGGGGCAGCCATTATGTTTAATTATTGTTCCTCATTAATGTGTAGGAAGTCACGTCGCACCATTGACACTACAGAAACAGTGAGGACGTTTGGACCATTGGAAGTTCATTATGGCAAGGTATTTTATATGTTTAGTATATTTTACATTTCCAACCAATTGTGATGACTATATGTTTAAGAATTTTTTATTTCTTTACAGGTTCAGGCTAAAGTGAACTTGAAATACGACTCTTGGCATAAGGAAATTGTTGGTCGCTTTGGTACCCTGCTGGGACAGAATATGCAAGACTTTTACACCACAATATCCAAGGTATGTTCCACTCTATTTTGTTGCTATGGTTGTTTCATAATGTTTTTTTTTCACATGTTTCTATACTCATTACTTACATGTATATGTACAATACACGTTACATGTATTACATGATAGTCTTATATATATGCTTGTATATTCAGTTGTGTGGGTAGGCTATGATAATATCCTTGAACTATTATAGGCTCGTAATGACCTTGAAAACCATTCTGTCGATGCGTCTTCCACATCTGAAGCCGTTCAGTTCATAACCTTGCTGCAAGGGTTGAAGAGAGAGTTGAAAGCATGGGATAAGCAACTCGAGGT
>JAYJLX010050317.1:0-11631 GCA_036873525.1 Chalinula nematifera | reverse complement strand
TCATATACAGTGGAACCTCTGAATAAAGGACACTTTGGGACCCTATATAAATTGAAGTGCTTTGTCCTTTATAGAAAGTTTGTCCTCTTTTGGGAGGTCAAAATCTATTTGATAAGTGTATTTGGGACACTTATGAGTGTTGAGAGGTTTATTATATTATATCCCTTTCTCAGAGTGCCCACTATCGAAGAGGTTGTACTGTAAAGGGTTTTTATACATAATTATGATAGTACAGCAATCAACATAATGCTAAGTGTTCCAATTATGCTTCAGTATTACAAGTGTTATAGATATTATTCACAGGATGGTATGGTAGCTGTTTCAATATAGGCTTACCCTGATGTTGTAATTGTAATTTTATACTACATATTCTAAAAAACTGGGAAGGGAAAGGCTAAACTATAGAGTAAAACCCTATAATATTATAATAAATCTGTATAACGCAATAACCAGAAATATGAGGCTTGTACATGTATATATTTGATGAAATGCATATAGCTAATTTTTATTCACTCTAAGTATATATGGTCAATTACTGGGGACATACTAGTACTGTATAAGTGGAATCTTTTGAGTGGATAAACTTCTGCAAATCGGGGCAAGTTTGCATTTTTGCAAGTGAAACATTCATGGTGCCATTTTATGTTTAATTTTGTATTCACATGTAGTTTTGCAAATCAGTTGCTAATCCACGAAAAAAGCAAAACTTTCCCCGCTCGAAAGATTCCACTTATACAGTACTACAAAGAGGGATGAAGGATAGAGAGGGAGACAGGGAAAGCTAAAATAAACAAATTACAGTGGAACCTCTAAAATAATGAAACTTTCGGGATCAATTACTTCATTACTCAAGGTTTTCTTTTGCTTAAACATTGTTTTACTGAGAAAGAACCTCAAATATTTTTCATTATACAGAGGTTTTCATTAAAGAAAGTTTTCATTAAAGAAAGTTTTCATTAGGAGGTTCCACTGTACATAATTAACTCTATTTAATCAATTATAGAAAGTTTACTGAAAGATTACCAGCAGTAAGAATTTAATGACTCCGCCCATTAACAATATCAATAGTTATTGCGTGAAAAGGACTATTTGGACTATTTTTATGAGTGATGATGAGTGTTTAAAAAAAAAAAACCCGAAAAACAAGATAAATTACATCAGCTGAAGATATATAGTATCAGATTATATAAATTGAATGGGGATCAAGATTCAACATACGAAATATAATTGCATGTATCATATTGAGAGAGTTTATAGCCATAGCTATACAACTATAAGAAAATAATACCAATGACATTCCAATTAATGCACACCTCTATAACATTGCACAAACATCACACACACTTCACATAACCAATGAAATAATATACAGTAGGTCATGCATGAGTTATTACAACTACACAAGCAACACCTGAATGAAGCTTTATAACTTTAAGTACATGTAGCTAGATAGTTTAACTATTCAATTAATAGCTGATTCAATGTTGACAACTGCACACTAAGCTGAAATAAGACACTGAAATAGCTGGTTATTTGGAAGAAGACATGAATAATTGTATACCAGCTAATTTAACAGATGTCCAAAAGTACTCATCTGTTGTTCTCAGTGGGGTAAGCTTCGTCTCGTTACTAATATCAATACCTACTGTTATTTTGGCCACACATGAATACGTTATCAAGAACAGATTGTCTGACCTAAGGACAGAGAGACTATTGATGTATCTGGTATACGGATCAACTGGAGTGTCTTTGCTAGGATGCTTCCAATGGATTGGACCAAAAACAGTTGGTGAAAACTCAAGCTACAAACATGGCTGCTTAATTGTAGGATATCTGTTCGTATTGACCGGAATGTTCACTTTTATAATATCATTTTGTATTGGAGTCCACTTCCTACTCCAAATAATCAAGCCAAGGATGCTAATGACAGTCACTTATAAAAAAAGACAAATAGCAAAGAGACTAGAGGCTATTTACCTTGGAGCATCGATAGTAACAGCCCTCCTGATAACAACATGGCCATGGTATTATAACGCATTTGGCTTCAATGGCTGGATTTGCTATATTAAACCAAATTGCGAAAGATATGAAAACGACATCTTGAAGCTCATATATGGTACCATCTTGGTAGTAATCACCATATTCTCAATCTTTGTGATAGTGACGATTCGTATAATTGTATATTTACAAAAATGCAACATCAATAACCTTTTTGTGTGGGCATATATTGTCTTTATACTCGCCACGTTGATTGAGGTGATTATCAACATGGTTGTAAATCTGATAAATGTTCCATCTATTGTCCAGGGTCTCCAAATCCTAACACTAGGCATCATCCCAATGGCCGCATCCACAGCCATATTGATTGCCATCATCTATAACAGTAGACGTCTGGAAGAGGGTAAAATTATCAATAGCCAAGATAAAGTAGGGCAGGAAGAAGAAGGCTCTCGATATAATGAGAAGACAGCACCACGCTTACTAAAAAGTCACTGGAAATCATCGCATACCAACTCACTAGAAGGTAACCAATATACAAGGTTACATTATAATAACCCTTATTATACAACAGTGTACTATATGCTTCAGTATTACAAAAGGTATATTATAATAAGTAATAGTGCATTATTTAATTTATAACCACAAGCACACAAGCGAGGGTGGTATGGCCAAAGAGTGGAAGTGGCTATCAATTTAAGAATGCAGACATGCAGACTATGTAATGTATATACTGGACTATGACTCTACAGGGTGTAATTTATAACACTTTATAAACTTAACAACCACCTAGCAACGGGATAAAATCACAGTAATAGTACTCAGGGTATGTCTGCGTATATTCAATGCTATTGTATGGGGTATATACTGGTTATAAGCAATGCTCTTTATACTGTACCTATAAGACAAAGGCTATAACTGGTTATTATAATACATCTGTTTATTTATATAGAAAGCCTGATATGAAGGACAATGCAGTTCCTTGACTCCGCCCATTTAATTTGAAAATGATTGATTTTCATGTTCTCTTTTTATTACAACAACAATAATAGACAAATTTGCAAATTATATCAACTAATTAAGCTAACATCAGTGTAGATTCAATAATGAAATTAATAACATATTATAATCCTTATTACAACATGCAAGAGTATAGGTTAGCTATGTGTTATAAGATAGTTTACATGTACATAACTATAGTATACACTATTACTATAATTACAATTACTTGGAGGAAGATTCGAACAACTGTATAAAAAAATTAATTATTCTAAAAGAACATTTAGGTTATCAAAGAATCAATAAAACACATAGTAACAAAAACAAAATACGTACAGCTCATCTGTTCCATGTTTCAACCAGATACTCTGGCCTTTCTTAGGTTAATAGAATGGCAATGCATGCACAATGATGGAACTCATATATAGTCTAGTGTTTTACTGTATTTTGCTTTCACTAATATATCTTAAATGATTATGTTAACAGCATGAAATGTTTCTCTTAGTTTGGATTCAATATTGTGTCCAGTATCCATTGACAGTTCTCAGTGGAGAGTATAAGCTCTGCCTCATTACTAATGTCAATACATATATATACACATACACACGTACACTACTGCAAACCGCAATGAAATTAATCAGCAGGTCACGCATGCGTTATCACAGCTACACAAGCAACACCTAATGCAATAATTAATATAGCTAGATATCTCAACTATAATATACTATAAACAGTTCCTTTGATATTGACAACTGTACACTGAGCTAAAAATAAGAAGCTGCAGGAAATGGCTGACTATTTGGAAGAAGATATGAGTTATAACTGCACAGATTTAATAGATGTTCAAAGGTACCCATCAATAGCTCTCAGTGGGGTTAGCTTCGTCTCGTTACTAATATCAATACCTACTGTTATTTTGGCCACGTATGAATACGTTGTCAAGAACAGATTGTCTGACCTAAGGACAGAGAGACTATTGATGTATCTGGTATACGGATCAACTGGAGTGTCTTTGATAGGATGCTTCCAATGGATTGGGCCAATGACAGTCGGTAACTCAAAATACAAAAATGGCTGCTCAGTTGTGGGATATCTCTTTATAACAGCTGCAATGTTCACTTTTGCAATATCATTTTGTATGGGAGTCCATTTCCTTCTCCAAATAATCAAGCCAAGGATGTTTAGAACAGTAAATTATGAAAAAAGACAAACAGCGAAAAGGCTAGAGGCTGTTTACCTTGGAGCATCAATAGTATCTGTCTTCCTGGGAACAACATGGCTATGGTATTACAACGCATTCGGCTTCAATGGCTGGATTTGCTGGATTAAAACAGATAGTGAAAATTGTGACAGTTATAACACCTTGAAGCTTATATATGGTGCCATCCTGGTAGCAAATATTGTGTTTTCAATCTTTGTGATAGTAATAGTTCGTATTATTGTATATCTACGTAAATGCAACATCAATAATCTCTTCTTGTGGACGTATATTGTCTTTATACTCGTCACATTGATTCAAGTGATTATTAACATGGTCGCAAATCTGACAAACGTGCCGACAACTGTCCTGAACATCCAAATCTCAACACTAGGCTCCGTTCCGATGGTTGGATCGACTGCCATATTAATCACCATTGTCTATAACAAACGACGACTGGTGGAAGGGAAAATTGTGAACAATCCAAATAAAATTAGGCAGGAACAATGGAAATATCAATCAACTGCACAAGAAGTGGGCTCTCTGTTTAACAAGACATCACGCCTACCAACAACCCACTGGGAACCACCACTCACTCACACAATACAAGGTAATCAGATAAAGGGTTACACTACGACAGTATATTATTATACACACTGTGTTATGCATTTCAAATCTACCTTAGTATTAGGAAGATATATATTAATATTATTATGTAATATTAGTTATAGTTTGGGCACAGGTGGTATAAGGTGCATTATACCATAAGCATAAGGCCTAGGGCAGTATGGGCCAAGAGTGGGAGTGGCTATCGATTGCGCAAATGCACCTATTCTAATAGTTTATATGCTGGTAAATTGTCTGTGATGCTGTGATTATAATTTATAAGTATTTAATATAGGCTTTCAATATATAAAGGGCCCGGTTGCTATACAAGCTATAACACTTAATATATTCAGAGCGATAACTTTAATTATAATACTAACTTTGTTCATTACATAGAAAGCCTGATATAGAGGACAACACAGTGGCATGAATTTCTTGACTCCACCCATTAATTTTGGAAATGGTTACTTTTTTGATATTTAAAACAAACGACAACAAATAAATAAAAGTGGATTTACAAAATACAGTTAAAATAATATACTATAGCAATGATGATTAATTCTAATCCAGCACGCACCAATATGTTATCATGTGTTATGTGTTGAGATAGTTTATACAACTATAGTATTCAACTATGCATTATCTATAACTAAACCAGCAACACTAGTGATACTCCAATTAATGCACACCTATATTGTTTTAACATTGCTTTATCTCAACTTGCAAAACAATTGAAAAAAGGTTGATCAAATGGCTGCTCATGATTACTTGGAAGAAGATATGAGTAACTGTACGAATTTAACAGCTGCTCAAAGGTACCCATCGATAGTTCTCAGTGGAGTAAGCCTCATCTCGTTGCTAATATCAATACCTACTGTTATTTTGGCTACGTATGAATATGTTATCAAGAACAGATTGTCTGACCTAAGGACAGAGAGACTATTGATGTATCTGGTTTACGGATCAACTGGAATGTCTTTGGTGGGATGCTTCCAATGGATCGGACCATTAACAGTTGGTGGCTTAAGATATACACAAATAGTCAACCATAGCTGCTCTTTGCTGGGATTTTTATTCATAGTGACAGTAATGTTTACTTTTACAATATCATTCTGCATGGGAGTCCATTTCCTACTCCAAATAATCAAGCCGAGGATCTTTAGAACAGTAAATTATCAAAGAAAATCTTTAGCAAAAAGACTAGAGGTAGTTTACTTGGGAGCGTCAATAGCAATGGCCTTCCTGTCAACACCATGGCCATGGTTATATAACGTATTCGGATATAACGATTGGTCTCTGTGTTGGATTATCTCAGAAAACGAAAACTGCGAACAAAAGCCGATATACAATAGAATAAAGCTCATATACTATTCCATACTGGGAGCCATCACTATATTTTCAATCTTTGTGATAGTAACAATCCGTGTTATTACATTTATACGCAAACGTCGCATAAATAACCTCTTTGTGTGGGCATATATGGTCTTCATATGCTCCACACTGATTAACGTTACCATCAATATGGTGGGAAACCTGATGACACTGTCTCCTATTGTCAGCTATATCCAGATCTCGTCACTAGGTCTTATTCCATTGGCCGCATCTATTGCCACACTGATTACCATCATCTATAATAAACGCTTGGAGAGAATTAAATTGTTGAATTTTAATCCAAGAAGAAGAGGAAGGGAGCAACATAGGAGCTACCAATCAACTGAACCAGTAGAATTTGGCTCACGGTATAAGAATAAAAGTTCACGTTTATCAACCACTCACTGGGAACCACCAAACACATCAACTGAAGGTATAACTACATATCATTCAGCATTATGGACATTTAAATGACTATAGGAAAGTAGCAAGTAGTAGTGATGTATGTATATAAAAAAGGGGAGGGGCTGGAGAAGGGAAACTTTGTAAATTTTATAATTTATTTCATTATATTATATAGATAGCCTGATAGTGGAAGAGCAAATAGGGACTCGTTGACTCTGCCCATTAAAAATATTGACTCCGCCTATGAACTTTGTTCAATCATAGATACTATAGACAACGTAAACGGGATTGGAAACTTGTATATTTTTACCGGACACTATTTGTAATAGTTATTAACAAGTTATTAATAATAATATCAATACATTATTGCACAAACTCCAAAAAGATGACGAAGTGGATGTGAAAACTTATATTTATCGGGTGGAGCTCGTTTAAAGCGACATTCCTTTTCCAGACATTTATAAGATAGCTGAAACGGGGAAACCAATTTTTGAAAATCAGAATGCCGTTATTATCGAATTAGAGGTACACAAAGTTTTAGCGCAATTAAAACACTTGTTTTTTGTTTGTCATACATGTAGCACAAATACCGTACAAATGAGTATAAAAAATAGCCATTTCCACTTACTTAACTACTGTCACATATACCGTGAAACACCAGAGTCATATTTTGCTTTATTCGGCAGTTATAGGTACACAAAGTTTTTTGTCCATTAAATTGTATGGTAGGTTATATATTGCTCGCCATATTGGAGTAGTACTTGCTGGAACGAAACAGAATTTTGCACAGCAGCGAAGTCCATAGAAATAGCTTCAGTTTGAATACATTTAATAACGGTATACGGCCTTGTGTAGTTGTCCAGAAGGCCGTCTTCTCTGTTGTTCTTGCAGTTTCTTCGTCAAAAAATAAGAAAAAAAATGACAAAAACCTCTAACAGACAGTGTCCGCGGCAGTCTGCGGACAAACCAGCCAAAATACGGGAGTTTTCCAATCCCGTTTATGTAGTCTATAGTATCTATGGTTCAACAAAATAATTATACTGACTCCACCCATATCAGGAATATATTGACTCCACCCATTAGCAAGCAATACTATACTGTTATACTGTCCAGTGTCAATTTTATTAAACAATATATACATTTAGTCCATAATAACCACATATTCTCTCACTATACTTTCATCATACACGTTAGATACATGTATAGGACAACAATAGTAATATCATATTGATATAGCTGAAAACAATATAACTAAGCTGACACTATAACAATTAAACACTATCAGTCAACAGTTGGTTCAAAGTGCATATACTTACATAACTATATACATGTACTATACAATATGTACAACCATGCAGATAAGAGTTACACATTCTTCACCTTCAGGATTAATGAATTATATACACTTGGGGGAGTGTAATCTCCATTATATAGCCTACTACCAACCTACACTACAGTACAATACATTTGGTGCTGACTAAAGAACACATAAGGTGAGGTCTAAATTTAGATTATAAAATGAAATCTCAATCCTATATTAGAGAAACAAACTACCATCCATAATGTTGTAACTCACCAGAAAGCCTATCTATCAGAGGCAACATAAATCTTGAATTTATATTTTGCATGTAAAAGCTAGGTTTACTTTCCCATTTTTTTTTTAAATCTTTATAATTATTGAATTATTAGTGGCCCAGTACACACTCCCAGTAATGGATGAAGACTACTACCACAGTGAACTGGAAGAGAATCCCCACTGTAACCCAACAAACCTCACATTTGACCAGCAGTATTCCTCCCTGGGTCTGGCTAGTGTTTGTTTCGTATCCCTGATAATATCAGTACCAACAGTACTTTTGGCTATACACGAATACTGTATCAAGAACAGACTATCAGAACTGAGGACTGAACGACTACTGCTGTATCTGGTATTTGGTGCAAGCACAGTATCATTTGTGGGCTGTTTCCAATGGGTAGCCCCTCTATCCCTCCACTCAGCCATAGCCAACACTGCCTGTGTTATAGTCGGATACATGTGGTTCGCAGTATCCATGTATACGTTCATGACAACCCTCTGTATTAGCATCCATTTCCTAATACAAATCATCAACCCTAAGGTATTAAATAAAACCAGCGAGCGAAGGAAGGTCATAGCCAAGCGTCTGGAAGTAGCCTACGTCAGTGTGTCCTTGATCGCTACCTTTACACTAACCCCATGGCCCTTTATCAGCAATGCATTCGGATACAATCTATGGATCTGCTGGTTCCAGACAACTGATGAGAATTGTAAAAACAAACAAGCACCAACTATTGAAGTTACCGTATTCTATGCAATGGCCCTGGTAATGGCACTATTCACGGTTATTGTGATGGTTATTGTTCACATATTGATATGTTTACGAAAGAAAAACTTTAGCAATCTATACGTATGGGTATTTACAGCCTATCTGGTATCAGTAGTCCTCAACTTCTTTGTTACAATGGTGGTAAACTTTATCAATATAGATGATGTACCTTCAATATTGAACTTCATCAAGGTAACCACTCTAGGTTTCGTACCATTGACAGGTTCGATAGTCACGTTGATTGCTGTAATCTACACCAAGAGGCGACTGAAAGAAAGCAGAACAGGATACCACCAGAACCAAAGGTACAACTCCATTAGTAATGACAAGCTAGGCATCCAAATCAATCCAAAATACCAAGATACCTCGAGAGAGCCAACCACAAAATGGGTACCACCAATTGCAGATGAAATTACCCATGGAAGTGATACATACTTTACAGGTACATAGGTAGTGGGACCAAAGAGGCTGGACTGGGGTAACAAAGAAAACAGGGAGTGGAGAGAGAGTAAGAGAGAGAGGGTTACATTTACATTGTAAATTTACTGTTATTAGACGGGTTTTATTCCAATAGGCATTAATTCAGAAAAGCGAAAACTGTTTTCATCAGCGTAAAGACAAATAAACAGGCACTTACTGACATACTGTGAGAATTTTACTTAAAATACTATACCAATTAGTACGTAGTTAGTTACATTGCGTGCATGTATTATTCTGTTTACATAAAAAAACCCCGAAATTAATATATAATTATATTTTAGCTCCATCAACGCTGAGTCAGACGATCCATTATAGCAACTTAAAGGAAAGTATGTTGATGATGCAACAAAATGGCCTGAGATCAAATACATTAACATTATTTAATGGCTACTTAATCAGCAGATACCAGGCGTCTATACACACAAACAATTCCTTTCATTAATATAATTATTAAACTCCACCCAATAGAAATATATTAACTCCGCCCATTACTGACTCCACCCATTAGCAATCACGATCGATATATTATCAGTTTTGTCTACTCTGACTAAGCCAAGACTATGAGAACATCAAACATTACAATCAACAGTTGATTCAACACGTTTACTGATAACAATTAATGGCCCATATAGTTGAACAAGATAGCAAGTTTTGAGTAAACACTAAACAGCTATAGCTTATCACTTCCTACCATAATAATACATACAGGTGCATGTATATAGGATAACTTGAAACTATACACGTAGGTAGTAGAAAGATACAGGGTGAGGGTTATTAAAATATTAATCACTAAGACTAAGCCATGTAACAAACACCACTCAACAGCATACCACTGGAAATTTATTGCACATGGCAAAACTCCACATTTTTTTATACAAGCTTTATTTATTCCTATACAAGCCTATACTACATACTATACAACAAATCTACAAACATTACTGATGTTTATTAATTTCAACTATATCCACAAAGTCCAGCAGATATACAGTGGCAATATACTGACAATATACTGACAATATACTGACTTAAATAGTTAACAAACTTTAACAGTAACAAAAATATGGATGAAGACTACTACCACAGTGAACCGGAACAGAATCCCCACTGTACCACAAACCTCACATTTGACCAGAAGTACTCCTCCCTGGGTCTGGCTAGTGTTTGTTTCGTATCCCTGATAATATCAGTACCAGCTGTACTATTGGCTATACATGAATATTGTATCAAGAACAGACTATCAGAACTGAGGACTGAACGACTACTGCTGTATCTGGTATTTGGTGCAAGCACAGTGGCATTTGTAGGTTGTTTCCAATGGGTAGCCCCTCTATCCCTTCACTCACCCACAGCTAACACTGCCTGTGTCATTGTCGGGTACATGTGGTTTGCAGAAACAATGTACACCGCCATGACGACATTCTGCATTGGAATCCATTTTCTCATACAAATCATCAACCCAAAGGTACTAAGTAAAACCAGTGAACGAAGAAAGATCATAGCCAAGCGACTGGAAATAGCCTACGTCAGTGTGTCCTTGATCGCTACCTTTACACTAACCCCATGGCCATTTATCAGCAATGCATTCGGATACAATCTATGGATCTGCTGGTTCGTAACAACCAGTGAGAACTGTAAAATTAAACCAGTACCAACTACTGAAGTTACTGTTTTCTATGCAATGGCCTTGTTAATGGCACTATTCACGATTGCTGTGATGGTTATTGTTCACATACTGATATGTTTACGAAGGAAAAACTTTAGCAATCTATACGTATGGGTATTCACAACCTATCTAGTTTCAGTAGTTCTCAACTTCATTGTTGCGATGGTAGTTAACTTCATTAATGTAGACGATGTACCTCCAACATTGAATTTCATCAAGATAACCACTCTTGGTTTTATACCACTGACGGGTTCGGTAGTCACATTGATTGCTGTGATCTACAAGAAGAGGAGACTGAAACAAACCAGATCGAGACATCCCCAGAACCAGAGTTACAACTCCATTACTGGTGACAGGCCAGAGGTCCAGATGAATCCTAACCATCACGATATCTCTTCCAGGGAACCAACAACCAAATGGGTACCCCCAATAGCAGATGAAATCAGCCATGAAAGTGATGTGTATTTTACAGGTATACATTTTGTATATATACATAATGACGACATGCCCAATGTACAATGGGGGGGGGGGGGGAAGGAGGGGGGGAAGGGAGGAAAGAGGGAGGG
>JAYJLX010050306.1:0-11631 GCA_036873525.1 Chalinula nematifera | reverse complement strand
TGCCATACATTGAAATATTTCATTCCCCTGATGACATCACACATGACCACACCCCCAAACATGCCAGGATAACCGGATATGATCCAGGAAGTTAAATAATTGCACCATATTGCACTAAATATTTTGCAACTCTGCATCTTGAAAACTAGCAATCTTTTCATTATAATTCTTGAACTTGACAGCAGTACTTACTTGCATGTACATGATACTAAGAATTTAGCAATTAAAATTTTTTTTTTGCATGTCGCCCTCCATTAAAAAAAAAACAAACTAGAAGGTCACAGGCTCGTAATTAACTTGATGTGAGGCAAAATTAACCATAATGCAACAGGAACTAAAGGTTCATATCCCTCGCGAGCACAGATGCTAGGCCAGCAAGTAGCAACTTAATGAAAGGCAAATAAATTAAGCATCATTTAGCAAAAAGAAAAAAAAGCCTTAACATTTTACAAATTACAGTATTACACTAACATGTATAATTATTCTTTTCCCAAAGAAAATTCCAACTTACTTTCAGACATGATAATTATATCGAACACCAACACTCCAACTGAAATACTGCAAGAGTAAGTAAAAAAAAAACATTCATGATAAGTGAGTTAGTTAGCAGATTAAAGTTACGAATATTAACAAGTGCACTAAAGCACGAACCCTCGCCACGCTACACAAGCCGTACAGTGTCCCATACATTGAGTGAAACACAGCTCAATGTAGCTCCAGATACTAATTGATCACTTTCATGTATCTGGACTTTTCTTAAAGAACTAAATCTAGTTTTAACAAAATTTTCACTGGTTTATTATTTTTTTTTTTTGAATCTAGTTAATTATACCTACGTACATGTACTAATATGTATTGATTTATGGGTGGAGCCTTGACTGACTTCAAACAAAGAAACCGCTAACAAGCTGATCTTTTGTAAAACAACTTTCGAAGCAATAAAAAGTACATGCAAATCTCCTTCTAACACCAAGATACAATAACAGATCAAGTTTTAGAACAATTCGACCAAGCACATGGCTGAACCTGGGGCTTGTGGACAAAATCGTGCTAACTTTTTATCATGAAAAGCTATAGTGAATGAAAAGCTATCTCTACAAATAAATTAATTTGTATGTGGGATTTTGACTTAAACCATGGTATGATACCAGTAAAAAGTTTACCAAACCGCCACAAGCTGGGATGTACCCTTTCCACTGAATAACTCGCAAACAATCGAAACGCTGAAAATCTGACAACAAACAGCTTGCATTGATGATAACAGGCTTTAATCTCAAATTTTGAAGCAATTTGGGTGCTTGGCCATGGAGAACAAGCTGTTCAAAGTGAAAAAGTTTTGCTAACTAACTCACTAACGCACAATTTAACTGATATACTGTAAGTGTAATAAATTCCGTGCCTATATTAAATTTCGTGGTCATCTTGGAATCACGAAATTAAACACTACTTTAATTTACAAGTTATCATTCATTTTGTAAGCAAAATTTTCAAAATAACTGGGTTTGTAAGGAAATCACGAAATTTTAATACCACGGAATTTATTACACTTACGGTACCCTCCCACACTTCACGTGGTGAGGCTAACAATGCACATTAGAAGGTATACCAGGTTCCGGCAATATCCGCCAGGTGGGGTTTCTTTTTTTAAAGTTAGTTTGAAGTCTCCTTTTCTTTTCTTTTTTTTTTTCTTTTCCTTTTGTTATTTTTTTTTCAGTCTTTTTATTCACTGGCACAGCAAGGGATCTGCACCTTAAAACACAGGCTTAAATGCATTTCAGTGCAAACCTGGCTCAGTCACTACTGTAACAAACCAAATCGCAAAGAAAAATAATTATTGTAAAGCAAGTTACATGTAATTCAGTATAGGGCCGCACTAACAACGAAAATAATCAGCTTCTTTTTTAGTCTTTCTCTTGGTCTATCTCCCGGCTGATTCACTTCTCCCTCAATGATCTTCACTTTGCTTGTTTCTGATGACTTTCATCTCATGCGCATATGCCACATGGTCAGTGAGACTGCGCATGCGCACGGTATGTGGGAGGCGAGCCAGTGTTGCACTACAGCAGCATTTTTGAACTTGATCTAGCATAAAAATTGCATATTGCTTTTTTTTTTGGAATAATTCATGGCATACTGATTGGTATAATGTATAATATTTAGCATAACCCAGGAATGCTTCCGAAAATGCAATAAAATGTGCACTTCTAGCTGGCATGCATGTGCATAGTGTTAGCCTTCAATATAAATTATGTGCATGCATGCATGTTCCTAAATTACTGCGGTTCAGTAATTTGTTTTCACATGCAAACTTCTTATTTCAGTATCTGACAAAATGAAGTTAAACTTCAAGGAGCTGGTTGACAATAACAAGGAAAGAATTCAGAGGGAAGAGTTTTCCTGTGAAGGCGTTATACAGCTTTGATGAGCTTTCAACAATGACAGAGGGAATCATGGAAGCATACGAAAAGAGATTTGATGACTGGAACTGCAACAAACCAATGAAGAAATTAATGAAGGATTAAAGGAAGAGAACAGCTCATTGAGTGTGAGATTAGCACTGCGGGAGAGTGCATGAGGAGCACAAGATAACCAACACAATGCTGGAAGATGAGAAATTAGCACATGAGAGTGAGGAACACTGGGTAACCAAGACAACGCTGGAGGAGAAATTAGCACAGGAGAGTGAGGAACACAGGGTAACCAAGACAACGCTGGAGGAGAAATTAGCACATGAGAGTGAGGAACACTGGGTAACCAAGACAACACTGGAGGAGCTCCAGAGAGATTACCAGCAATGAGACAATGATCACAAGAAGATGATAAACAAATTGGAGAAGATACAGTTTGAACAAAATTGGAGAATTGGTAATGACTAGATTGAGGTTACTAGAGTCTGGGTAGGGGTGCATGCCTGGGGAGGTGTGGCAGTGGGTGTGTACAGGCAGGACAAGGTTGTCATTAAACAACTTCACGATCTCATTGTAGACAAAAGCACACTTGCAGTAATGAATCGTTAGATCAACACCATGTCACGACTATATGCCATCCTAATCTATTGTTATTCATTGGAGCTGTTCTAGATCATCCCTCTGGTAATCCATTGATAATAACAGAAATAATGGACACCTCACTACGCCAGGCCTACGAGAAGGGACAGCTGACAGAGGAGACTAGTAAACTATCCATTCTCAGGGATACAGCATCTGGTCTCAACTACCTTCACTGTCATCATGATGAGATCATACATCGTGACGTCAGTAGTGCTAATGTACTGCTGGAATCAAGAGGAACCAACAAATGGAGGGCTAAACTATCAGACTTTGGATCAGCTAATATCGCTCGTAATGCCTTCACTCAAGCCCCTGGGGCTCAAGTCTACAGTGCTCCTGAAGCATTAGTAGCCATTACAAGTATTAACCCAAAGCCACAAACCCCCAAGATGGACGTCTACAGCTATGGTATCCTTGCTGGTGAAGTGATGTGTTGTCAATTTCCTGATTCCCCTGCTGTGTTCGATACAATGCTAGCCAGAGTTCGTATACTAACTCTCCATCCATTGGTCGAAATGTACAGGAATGTATCAATGAATCACCCGACAACCGACCTACAATGAGACTCATTTGGACAAATTACTATTTTAAACAAATTACTTGGATGGTGTTTTTATATTAAATTAGTTTTAAGTTGCTCTTATATTTCTAGAAAAAAAAGGAATTAGAGTCTAGTGTATAATTAATTTAATTAGCCACTCCCACTTTTCAAGAAAAATGGCCGCCTCGAAAATGTCTTACACTAACATGGAAATTATTGAAGTTGGAGTATTGTGTATACTAGTAAAGCAGATAAGTGCTGAAGAAAAGACTGAAAAGGGTTTTACAATTGTGAGTATTCTTGGAAAAGGTGAACTGTACTGGAAATACCTCGTAAAGAACGCAGTCCTCGTCAAGATGGCGTTCACCCTCACAACTACTGCCTGTACTTTAACCCCAGAGTAACACTGTATGATGACGGTACAAGGGTGTCACCATTACAAGGAGTAGAGCTGGACTATTTATCTGGAATCAGAGACCCTGGAACCAGATGTGTGCAATATCTTGAACCAGGGAAGCTCAACTGGATAATGGATCTCAAACATAATGATATAGTGTATTTCCGACTTCGTCAACCATCCAGTGAATCTATTCTGATGCCTAAAGGGAAGGTCAGATATTACGGTAAAATTCAAGGACATGAAGGGGTGCTATTTGGATTAGAGATAATGGTGAGGTAGTGGTTATGCTAGTAAAATAAGTGTTCATTGTGTTTTTCTCAATAGGATCCTCAACATAGAGGTAAAGGTACCACTGATGGTAGTCCTTATTTCAACTGTGGACCCAATAATGCAGTCTACGTGGCAATGGATAAGATTACTAAGAAGGCAATTGAACAAGATAATGAACAATCAATGAAAGGAACAATGGTTTGGCATTCAAAGTTCATCACTCAACAACCTGGGAATACTGAACATGAACCACCAGCTGGTAATACAACACAAAGCAGGAAAAAGTCTGGTGAAGGAAAAGATAAAACATTTTTAGAAAAAGCTAAGAATATTTTGAAAGCGGTTCCACCTGCTACACCACCCATTGTCACATCCACTCCACATCCTGATATTCATTCCCGATTCTCCTCTGGTAATCGTGTTGTGCTACATTCAGCTGATGGCAGTGTTGTTAGAGGTACTGTCAGGTGAGCAGGGGCTATGAGAATGTCTCGAGAGGCTGGTGGTATTATTGTACCAGTTGTTGGAATAGAAACAGTGAGTTTAATAACTGTTAGTATGTGGAGCAGGCATGGGTTCAAGTAATTTTCAAAGTTTAAGTATATCTCAAGTACATAGGTCCACACTAAAAGTACAAGTACATTATTGCCCGGGCCACTAAACAAAGGACTTAAGTGCTTCCTCAACTACATAGTAACATCATACTTAAATACATTTAAAATACTATAACTCTAGGACTAATATATCACAATAAAACAGATTGTATACTAATACAAGCATAGAGAATATACAGTTTTGTCGTCAACACTTGATCTTATCAAGCTACAACGTACTGTACATCACTAAGTATACATGTATTTAATGTACTTTAAGTATATATAAAGTACAAGGCATAGAGCCTCAATATGACAAGTACAAGAACAGGTAAATGTCAGAAAAGAATACTTAAGTACATTAATTGCAAGTGCTTTAAGATACTGTACTTATTAAGTATATTTACCAATATACATGAGCCCATGTCTGCTTTGGAGCCTCAATTCAGACCCTTTGGATGCAAGAGTTTTTATGATTGCTAAAATAAGTAAAATTTTGTTGTCAAAAGTTCCATTTTGTTTACAATGACAGCCGATTTGTCGTACATTTTAAGGTTGTGAAGCTTATATACAGTTTATTGCCTTGTTTCGTTTAGTTACTTTTATTTAGTCATAATTTTTAATTAAAATAATGGTGGTGTGTGGTGTAATGGTATGCATGAATAAATAAATTCGGAGGTCCAGATAATCAAGGTTCCACTGTATAATTATATTGATTACATATTATTGCAGACCAGACCTGTCGATCATGAAACAGAGTTTCCTGGACTCACTTACAATATTGCACAAGGATTGTTCCAAGTCCCTCGTAATCGTGGACGGATATTTGTAGCTGAACAGATAGTGATATCTGAGGAGGAACACAAACAACGGAAGGAGGAAAACACTAAAGAAATGAGAGAAGCAAAAACGTTTGGTTTATATCTGGAGGAATACAGACAACAGAGTGATATATATTCGCAGGCAAAATTAGCAAAACAGAAGAAAGACCATGGAGGAGAAGTGTATCCAGAAGAGGATTTGACTGGTGACAAAAACCAACAATCAAACGGCCATCGATTCCTTGATCATAGTGGGCACCCAGGTTACCATGGAGATAGACCTCTTCCCTTGCCTACTCCTCTGCAAGTAGTACCAACAACAGGAAGACAAGATTGTTAGTTAACCCATGCAAGAGTGCATGCCACATGCATACATAATTTCAGTGCTAGCTTCACAACAATGCTGCCGCTGTGTGCATGTTACTGGTTTACTGATTAATCATAGCGCTGCGGCTTTGATATGCAGCCTTAATTTGCTTTCACATGCAAAAGTGGAAAAATTAAAATACAGTGGAACCCCTGTAATCAGGACACTCTGAAATAAGGACACCTCTGTAATGAGGACACTGTCTGAGTTCCCAGCAGTACCCTTTCCATACTAAATGACCTCTGAAATGAGGACACCTCTATAATCAGGACACTTTTTGTTGGCCCAATGGTGTCCACAGTAGAGGGGTTCCACTGTACATGAAAATATCAACTTTTACAGGAAAAAAAAACCATTATAGACGTTGTGTGTGCTAAGTATATTCATTGCTACATCATGATTTAACAGTACCATATACTCCCACGCGTCCCCATTATTTCTTTTTTTCAAAATCTTACCAATGAATATACTTAGCACACATTTTAACATTATATTGGCTCCTGGTTTAAATTTTCTTTCTCAATTTTTCATTCCAGTATCTGACAAAATGAAGTTAAATTTCAAGGAGCTGGTTGACAAGACCAAGGAAAGTGTTCAAAGGGAGGAGCTTTCTTGTGAAGTATTGATCACTGAGATAAAGTGCACTCAAAGAAGACAAGTTGAAACTAATCAGCAGTTTTAATGAGCTTTCAACAATGACAGAAGGAATCAGAAGCATACAAGAAGAGATTAGACAAGGTACAACAAACCAATGAAGAAATTAATGAAAGGTTGAAGAAAAAGAACAGCTCATTGAGTGAGTGATTAGCACTAGAGAGAAAGGAGCACAGGGTAACCAAGGCAACGCTGGAGGAGAAATTAGCACAGGAGAGTGAGGAGCACAGGGTAACCAAGATAACGCTGGAAGAGCTTCAGAGGGATTCCCAGCAACAAGACAATGATCACAAGAAGACTGTGGGTGAGTTGGAGGAGAAGATAAAACAGTTTGAACAAAATTGGAGAATTGGTAACGATGAGATTAAAGTGACCAATGAAAAACTGGGTAGGGGTGCCTGGGGAGGCGTGGCAGTGGGCGTGTACAGGGAAGACAAGGTTGCTGTTAAACAGCTTCATGATCTCATTGTAGACAAAAGTACACTTGCAGTAATGAATCGTGAGATCAACACCATGTCACGACTACGCCATCCTAATCTATTGTTATTCATTGGAGCTGTTCTAGACCATCCCTCTGGTAATCCATTGATAATAACAGAAATAATGGACACCTCACTACGCCAGGCCTACGAGAAGGGACAGCTGACAGAGGAGACTAGTAAACTATCCATTCTCAGGGATACAGCATCTGGTCTCAACTACCTTCACTGTCATCATGATGAGATCATACATCGTGACGTCAGTAGTGCTAATGTACTGCTGGAATCAAGAGGAACCAACAAATGGAGGGCTAAACTATCAGACTTTGGATCAGCTAATATTGCTCGTAATGCCTTCACTCAAGCCCCTGGAGCTCAAGTCTACAGTGCTCCTGAAGCATTTGTAGCCATTGCAAGTATTAACCCAAAGCCTCAAACCACCAAAATAGACGTCTACAGCTATGGTATCCTTGCTTGTGAAGTGATGTGTTGCCAGTTTCCTGATTCTCCTGCTGCGTTCCATACAATGCTAGCCAGAGTTTGTACTAACTCTCCATCCATTGGCCGAATGGTACAGGAATGTATCAATGAATCACCCGACAACCGACCTACAATGAGACTCATTATTACACAACTAGACAAGTTACTATTTTAGACATATTACTCAATTCTGTGGTGTTTAATTTAATTAGCTTTTTTTTTTAAATAGTTTAGCATAAAAATTACTGATAGGACAATAAAATAATAAAAAAAAAAAACGAAGGAATCATTAGCCACTCCCTTTTGTTCAGAAGAGACACCCCCTTTCGACCACTTTTCAACATGGCTGGATATATTCTGGTGAAAGATGTAAAAAAAGGTGACTGTGAATTACACTACGACAATAAGCCACCAACGGAACATAAGCTGGAAAAAGGAACATTACTGATAGACATACCTCCCAATGAACGTATTCCTCGTGAAGATGGCAGGCCTTCTCACAACTATACCCTGTACACTGACCCTGGTATAACACTGTATGATGACGGTACCTGTGTATGCCCGTTACGTGTAGCAGAGCTGGACTACCTGGCAGCTATTGGAGACCCGCATACTACGTTTTTTCATTATAAACAGGACAAACTCTCGTGGATCATGGACCTGAAGTTTGGGGATGTTGTGTATTTACGGTTACCCAGTAAATCAACTTCTTCAGCAACTTTAATGCCAAAAGGTAGAGTCAAATACTATGGACCCATCCCAGACCACAATGGAGTGATGTTTGGATTGGAAATAATGGTAGGATTTTAGTTATAAAAACATGCCACTGTAATATTTTATTGGGGCGAGCCTGAGGATCGAACCTATAGTCTGGCTGTCCACACCCTTCATTTGAGGTAGCGAAGGGTCTGGTATCATACCAACACCTGTTTCGTTCTATACCTGCACGATTTCTGTAGGTAACTGGAAATACGTTATAGCGTGCATCTCATCTCTGATGACGTTGGCCAATGGATTCCCTTATTGGTTTAGCTCACGTGTTTGAAATGGAGATTGTTTCTGAATTGAAGCAGGAAAACTGAACACTTTACAAACAAGGCAAACTAATCAAAGTAGTTTAACTTTTGTTTGCAGTTAATAGGAAGATATGCTTGTTACTTTTCCGATCGGCCAGTTATGGCAAGTCGACATTGTATGTGTAATGCCTTCTTGCCTCTCGTTTTTTTTTTAGGCTCATCGATTGGCCAACATTGCCCTCCTACCGTCACTCATGGCTCTTTTTCATACAGGTATAGCTGAAAGCCATGAGTGAGTGATTGTATTGGGTCTATAATCGGTATGAACTAAATTCCAAGATTTTTTTTACCACCGATCATAACGAATTTCAACACATTCAGCCCCACCCCTTAGCCCCACCAAAATTTAATTATGCAGAACGAAACAGGTGTTGGTGTGTTACTAGAGTGGAGGGTGTGGTTAGCCAGAATAGTGAGCCCCACACTAGTCAAAGATCTTGTTTGTTTGGTTACTTTTGGTACGTCAATCCATGAAGCAGGGACCCCTCGTTTTCCGGGGACTAATCGATTATGGAGCAGTTGACTCCTCCACAACATGTGTATTAATTAAACAACTGTTATCTAAAGTCCAGGAAAGGAGTCTGAAACAACCAGTGCTATCTTCCCATTCTGCAACAGATCGATTAAAAAAAAACACAGCTGGGTTTAGTGGGTTATCTAGTGTACCTAAGTTAGTCTCGCGTTGCCAGCCCCTCCCACTTCCAAGGTAGGGGGTCTGGTGATCTGAATGTATGCCGTTCGTTCAGAAAGCAACCGGAAGCCCGGTCACTTGTAAAAGTTATAAATAAATTAATGACGATTTTAACAAAAAATTAACCCCTAACACGTATGTTTTAAGGGTTACAATCGTCATTAATTTACTTATAACTTTTACGAGCGACTGCGCTTCTGGTCACTTTCTAAACGAATGGCACACATTCAGATCACCAGACCCTAGGCCAACTATGGAAGTGGGAGGGGCTGGATATGCGAGACTATACCTAAGTAACCAGAGCACTGGTATTATACAAATTTTCCAACGCCAAGAGCCATGAAACAGTCAGTCGCAAGTACCAACAAGAGTACCTGCCTGTGTGCCCAACCAACCAGAGCATTTCGGTTATACACAAGCTTTCCATTTTCAAGAGCCGAATCTGTCAGTCACAAGTACTATAATTATAACTGTGTATAATGTAACTTCAAAAACTGACCTGTCTATATGTTTATATCTTTATGCAGAATTAGCTGAATCATGCCATGTGCAACACGATGTCAGCATGTACTCAACCTTAAAGCTTTTTTAGATTAATGTTGGGTAATATCAAGCTTTGCTGTTTTAAGCTCAATTGTAGGCTCACAGTAATATTTTATGTCAAATCTTGATTCCATGCAATCCTAACTGTGCTTCCTTTAAAATCATGTAATGAACAGGAAGGTGTGTCGCTATATATTATGGTGTGTGACATCACATACAACTATGCTATAGACTCTACTTGACTAGCATACAAACATAATCAATGTGCTGGATTCCTTGTGAAGGCTCGCTCCAATAATCCAATGTGTTCATTTAGTTGTATTTTATTGTATTTAAAATTATATTCCACAGGATCCTGAGTATAGAGGTAAAGGTACCACTGATGGTAGCCCTCATTTCAACTGTGGACACAATAATGCAGTCTACGTGGCAATGGATAAGATTACTAAGAAGGCAAGTGGACGAGATGGTGACCACCCTAGAATCTGAAGGAGGTGATGGGAGGGGCATTTCGGAACAACCTATCAGGCATACTGATGATGGTCCAGCCAGCAATACACGAGGCAAAAAGCAAGAGAAATCATTCTTTGAAAAAGCTATGGAAAAATTAAAAGAGTGGAAAGCTGCCACATCTGCTCCGCTTGTTGTCACACCTACTCCACATGCTGCTTCTGATGTTCCCTCCCGATTCTCTATTAATGATCGTGTTGTGCTACAGCCAGTTGATGGTGGTGTTGTTAGAGGCATTGTCAGGTGGGCGGGGCCTGTGAGGATGGGACGAGATAGTGGTAGTATTATTATACCAGTTGTTGGCATAGAAACAGTGAGTTAAACTATATAATTATAATTTATTTTATTACTGATTATTATAGTCTAGACCTGTTGATCACGAGACAGAGTTCCCTGGGCTCACCTACAGCGTTACTGGTAGTCACGGAACAGAACTGTTCGAAGTCCCTCGTAATCATGGACGAATATTCGTAGCTGAACAGATAGTGTTATCTGAGGAGGAACACAGACAACAGAAGAAAGAGGAAGACACTGAAAGGCCAAAGCATTCACCTCAAGAAGAAGAGGATTTGACAGGTGGAAATGGCCTCATTGATAATACACCTGACGAACAAGATGTCCCGACCAAACCCGATGGTACTCCAATACTCGGTGATGAGTCAATGCTGGGTCAGGAAGAAATGTTAGAGAAATTAAGCAAGCAATGTAAAACAGATGATGGATACGTGCTGGTTGAGGGATCTAACTTTAAGAGGGGTGATGATGGCGGTATTGATACCACTCCATCTCAGGAACCTCCTCCTGTTGATCCTGAGAGAAAGCTTAGTCATCAAAAGCAATATCGCAGCGGTGAAGACCAACATATCTCCGAAACCAATCAAATGACCCCGCCCATTGTGGTTAGGCAGCATTCCTCTTACAGGACATACAAGCAGCTCCACCCACAAGGTCAAGATGGCAGTCAATTCCTTAATGATACACAGCAGCAGGTAGATCCAGTTCCAGAACCCAGAAATCTTAGATATGACAACACCAGTCCATCATTACCATCACGTACCAGTGGATACCTTAATTATAGCGACAGATCCCCTGGTTACCATAGAGACCAGTATCAACCCAACTATCTACTTCCCTCATCTATTCCACATCAAATATC